>JBBPBX010028702.1:0-36382 GCA_038048925.1 Garcialebias charrua | reverse complement strand
GATGACACAACCATATTTTTAAAAGATAAACATCAATTGCCTAACTCTATTAACTTGATTGACCAATTTTCAAATGCGTCAGGTTTAAAACTAAATCTGTCCAAATGTGAAATTCTGCCTCTTCATAATTGCAATGATGCTACGATCTGTAATATTCCAGTTAAAGAAACAGTTAAATATCTAGGTATTTCTATAACTAAAAATCTTATTGCCAGGCAGCATTTAAATTTTTCCAACAGAATAACTAAAACTAAATTCATTTTTAACTCATGGCTTCAAAGAGACTTGTCTGTCTTTGGTAGAGTTCTTCTGTCTAAAGCGGAAGGCTTATCTCGTTTTGTATATCCATCCTTATCTCTTTTTGTGAATGATTCTACAGCTGCAGAAGTCAACAAAAAAATTTTAAATTTCATTTGGAAGAATAAATCTCATAAACTTAAGAAAGGTGTACTCTCAAACAGTAGAGCAGAAGGTGGTCTTGAAGTCCTAGATTATTTTGATACCATCAACACCTTCAAGGTTAACTGGTTAAAAAAATGTCTTATAAATCCTGATTCATTGTGGTTTTTCATACCAAACCATATATTTAACCGAATAGGAGGCCTGTCTTTTCTTTTGAAATGTAACTTTTTACCCAACAAATTACCCATCAAATTATCCAAATTTCATCAACAAGCCCTCCTAGCTTGGAAACTAGCTTTTGTCCACAATTTTTCACCTCATAAAGCTCTCCTCTGGAATAACTGCAATATTTTGATTAGGAATAAATCAATTTTTTCTCTTAACTGGTTCAAAAAAGATATCAACCACATCCTTAATCTTTTTGATAATGCTGGCAATATGTTGTCTTATGAGAACTTTATGTCTGTCCATGGTTTTCCCATTCCTTTCAGAGAATTTAAGATGATAACCAATGCTATTCCTAAAGAATTAATTCAACTCGTTAAAAGTCACTTATGTTACAGTGAGTTTACGAAAACTCTACCCACGCTCACTCTGGAAGGAATTAAACTTACAGATAAAAAATGTAACAATAGACACATACGCCAGTGCTTTCATAAGAAAAAATATGTGGCTCCCAGAGGTAAATTTTATTGGAGAGCTCAAATTGATAACATAAATTGGAGAAGGGCCTGGCTCTTACCCCACAAGTTCTGTATTTCTAACAAAGCTAAAGAAGTACACTTTAAAATTTTACACAACATATATCCCGTGAACTGTATCATTGCTAAATTCACAGATATCAATGACTCTTGTACTTTTTGTAAAAATAACTCAGAAACTATATCACATTTATTTTTTACTTGTGACATATCCAAGAAATTTTGGAGTGACCTTGAATCTCACATTTTTCAATCGACTAAAATTGCATGCACATTAAATCTCCAAAATATTATTTGCTATTATACTAACTCTGAAAATCGTAAGTTCGAACATTTACTCAATTTTATCATTTTATATGCCAAATTTTTTATCCATAAACAAAAATTTGCTAATTCAATACCGAATTTTATTCATTTTCAATCAGAGCTAAAATATTTGATTGACTCCCTTAAAATGGTTAATAACAAAAAAGCTAATTTGTTTCTTTCTAATTACGAATTATTTTTTCCTGAATCCTCTGACTAAGTTTTCATTTTTTTTCTCTGTTTTTAAATAGTATCTCTGTTTATAATATGTAATTTGTCCTGCTTGTTTACAACGGACTTTGTTTACATATCTTTGTTACTGTTTTTGTGGTGCTGTTTGTTAATTACAATACCTGTTTGTTTTGTACATTTTGTTCAATAAAAAAAAAAAAAAAAAAAAAAAAAAATTTAAAAAAAAAATGAACAGATGAGGCAGTTTTAGTGGACGCCTCGTTGAGTGGGCTGGTCCGTAGCGGCGGTACGTCAGAGCGGCCGCCATATTGGATGTGGCAGAACTGCCGGTCAACTGATAGAAGGAAACGGACTGAACTTCATAAAGCACCGTTTTACAAAGTGTTTTATGCCTGTCATTCACACACACCGTGTGAATGACATTTGGACATATATTTGGAAAGCAAACATGCACCAAAGACAACATTTATAACTTTTAAAGTGATTAATAAAAATGTTTATTCCTTAAATGTTTAGGTTACAGTATAGGTAAACACTAATTTTGAGTGTTAACAACTAATAATGTGTGTAACACTATTACTGTGATGATAAATATAGAAATATTCATTAGTGAACATTTAATGTGTCTATAATAATCAGTTCCTGAAATGTGACATGTTGATTTTCTTAATAAAGAGCACCAATGATCACATTTAACTGGTTTTGATTAATCACATTGAACAAATAAACACAGATATATCTTTACAGGAGTTGGGGGTAATGTGTGTGTGTGATTTTATATATATTAAAAAAAAGTAACGCTAAATTGTTTCACTAGCCTTTACAAATAAGACTTAGCACTTTTAAAATATTGTATCACAAACTTCACATACAGCTTTGCTGTATGTGATGTGTCACGTGACACTTTCTGATTGGGCGGGTTTTCTGCGGTGTTTAACAGATTTTTGGGCTGGAAAACCTGGATTCTATCTGGCAACACTGGAGCTGAACTCTTCTGTCCTCCTGCTCCAGTCTCGTGGCACCGTTTTGTTAGATACAGTATTTAACTAGACTAGTCCTGGGTTTTTTGATCTGCTCAGAGACAGGATTAAAATTAAATTATGACCCGGTTCTGACTTGGTAAAATGGGACCAGCAACTCTAAAAAGAGACTCCCATGATTCAATATCCGTCAAGGAATACATAGTTCCCACACACGTGACGAGTATTGCGCAATACCGGGTTTTTCGCCACTCGTAAAGGCAGACATGGCGGACAAACAGACTCGAGCTTCCACAGCTAAATACAGTACTAGCTTGACCAAGGCACAAGAGCAAAATAGCAGTGGTCGGAGTTGAATGAGTTGGAGCAAGAAATCATGGCAGACGAAGCGGACAACTTGTCACCAAGAAGTTACTCTGATATCATTAATTATTTAATTACTACGAGGAGTGCACAACGAGGAGCTTCACAGCTTTAAATCCAAAAAAGATGTGTAAACTGTCTCAGTCGTATCTAACCAGCTAAATAACAGTTTAACTAAAATAACACACAGCCAACAAACAGTCCAGGCTCAACACGGACCAGGACCAGCACTTTGAGTGTTACCGTGTTGGAAGTTAGCATGTCGCGTTAGCGACATGCTAACCACAGCAGTAGACGGTGCTAAATCATGAAAAAAAAAAACAGCTCCAACACACAGACAGTTGTACTCTAACATTGTTCTGACATTGTTTCACAAAATGATTTATGTAGAATATTTTGTTTACCGGACAAAAGCACGACGTCTTCAGAGCAGATCCGAGCCAGACTCAGAGAGAGATGGGGCTGCTGTGAGCTCCTCCGAGGGAGATAAATCCTTCAGTTTACTTATTTTTGGGATTAAGTGAAACCTGCGCTCTGCCCAAACGTCTACCCGACTGGAACACCCACTGACCCAACACGAAGTAACCATTGCAATTAATTAGAAATAAACAAAAAAAAAACAATGTGAAAAATACACAGCCAGTAGACTGCGCTGTAACTGCTGCTCTCGTAGCATTCCGCCTCCACGCATGAAGGTCTACCCCAAAATTCCACAGATGTTACGTCATGGGAACTATGTATAGAACTCATTTTTGCTTACTACATCATGTAGAATGGCTTTCGAAGCAAGCACTGTCTCATTTTTCCTTACAGGTCAAACCCAGAGCCATATAGAGAGAGAGAGTTACGACACTCCCATAGACTCCCATTGTAAGAATGGAATGCGGAAGTCACGTGGGTCATGGAGGGGGCGATTCGTTCCAAACAGTTCCAAACAGCTACGCTGCTAGCATCGAACGTAGTTCATTCTTGATGTTTCAGACGTGTTTTCTCTGGTAAGTTGATAAAAAATACAATTTTCTTTTGCCCTTGTGAAGCGTTAGCTGACAGTTCTGTACCATTTTATCAACATTAATACTTCATGTCGCCAGTTTTTGTTAATTAAACATGTTAAATTGCTAGTTGTGTTTTAACTGCAGCTAGCTCTGCAATCATGACTGGTTTAAACAGATCTATTTCTGTCTAATTCAGCGTTTTAAAATATTCAGTACAGCTTAAATTTTGAAAGTTTATTTTTATTTTTATGGTAATTCCAGTTACTGAACTCTCAAAATATAGCCTTTTTTTCCTGAGAGATTGACGTGGTTAATTTAAAGTTATAGATCCTTTGTCAAAGACTCCAGCATAAATTGTGAAATTATCATTAAATAAACATGTGATCGTGGAGATGAGTAATTTTTTATGTTTTCTAGGTTAAACCACAGGAGAATGACCTCATACATATACATATACTATACATATACATATACTATACCTCATATATACATATACAGTACATATACTACCTCATACATATACTGTTAGAGTATTTTTATGATTATCATCTAAAACTTATAACATCATAACATGAAACATCTAGTCACTCCCTGAGAAATAGTTGTCTTACACAACAATGCTGTTTACTGAAATAACAGAAGCACCAAAGAATGTTTGCTTTGTTTCAGAACTTGTTGGTCCTCCTGAGTTTGGCCAAAACTGACCAAGAGCTTTTGTGTGAAAATTGTCTAACCTGTTTTTCCACAAACTACCGAAATGTATAAAAGCTGACTGCTGAACTATTCAATGTGGGCTTGTCTCAGACGGAGACAAGTTCCACTTTGCAAAGTTAAATATACCACTGTTAACTCTTGTCATGTGTGTGATTCCTTTTTAGTAAAATGTTGCTGCAGGGTTTGGTTTGAGAAAACCCATCATTTCTGGTACCGTGCACCCGGGATGTTCCTCATTCCTGTTCTGCGACGAGGGTCCGATGAAGGCAGCTGAAGCCCGTGCACGGCATACCTGACAACCCTGGAGGGTCGATCGTTCCCATCCAGGATAGCTTTTTAGGCCTGACTTGGACTGTCGTCGTAAACAGTTTGACGACGTCCACACGAACATCACACATTTGACAAGAAAGTGAGTATAAACAGGAATTCCTTGTATATAGAAAAAATAGGACAGAACTACGGGTAGTTAAAAGCTGAGCCAAGAACTTCTAATTAAGTGAGATTTCTATTTTTCAAAGTTAATAACTATAATAATAATAATAATAATTAATTCAATTTATAACGCACTTTTCATTACTGAAAATCTCAAAGTGCTACACATAAATATTGAATGCTACACACATTCATAAACCGGTGGCGGCAGACTACCATGCAAGGTGCTTTCCAGTCCTACCGGGAGCAACTCGGGGTTAAGTGTCTTGCCCAAGGACACGACACATGGTGCGGGTCCCGGGAGTCGAACCGCCAACTTTCCGATCGGGAGACAACTGCCCTTACCACTACGCCACGGCCGCCCTATGATTTGTACACGAGTATTAACAATAGATTTCAAGACCTTTAAATATAAAAGTGAGGAAAATTTAAGCAGTGAAACTAATTTCTTCCAATAGCTTTATTGGGCATAAAAGTGAGGCTCAAGGAAGGAATAGTGAACTAGAAAGACTGAATTTTCAAGATCCTGAGGACAAACCCCCTCCTTCTCCTCAACAATTAGTGGGCCATTAACTGCCTTTTGTTATACATATGCATGCACTTAACTCAGACACACCCACCACACCAGACTGTATTCCAATGTTTCCTCCAGGTAAGTAAGACTCTGCTTGCACTTCCTCCCTTAAGCCCCCAGTATAGCTCCGCGTGAGTCAGAGCGCCGCAGCATGCCATGTGAGCGCCGCGGCAAAAGCCTTTGATCGCGGGCGTGAACGCGCCAAGCTCAAATTTTACGACCGCCTACGCGCGCGCGTTGATAAACTGCCTCGCGTGTCAGCAAATGACCAATCAGCGACCTCAATTGACCATGACATGAGGTTAACTGACGGACCGACACAGGTCACACGACATGAGGTCAACTGATGGACCGACACAGGTCACAAGGCATGAGGTCAACTGACGTACCGACACAGGTCACATGACCTGAGGTCAACTGACGTACCGACACAGGTCACATGACCTGAGGTCAACTGATGGACCGACACAGGTCACATGACCTGAGGTCAACTGAAGGACCGACACAGGTCACATGACCTGAGGTCAACTGACGGACCGACACAGGTCACATGACCTGAAGGTCAACTGACGGACCGACACAGGTCACATGACCTAAGGTCAACAGATGGACCGACATAGGTCACACGACCTGATGTCAACTGACGGACCGACACAGGTCACATGACCTAAGGTCAAATGACGGACTGACACAGGTCACATGACATGAAGTCAACTGACGGACCGACACAGGTCACACGGCATGAGGTGAACTGACGGACCGACACAGGTCACACGACATGAGGTCAACTGATGGACCGACACAGGTCACACGACATGAGGTCAACTGATGGACCGACATAGGTCACATGGCATGAGGTCAACTGACGTACCGACACAGGTCACATGACCTGAGGTCAACTGACGTACCGACACAGGTCAAATGACCTGAGGTCAACTGATGGACCGACACAGGCCACATGACCTGAGGTCAACTGAAGGACCGACATAGGTCACATGACCTGAGGTCAACAGACGGACCGACACAGGTCACACGACCTGATGTCAACTGACGGACCGACACAGGTCACATGACCTGAGGTCAACTGACGGACCGACATAGGTCACATGACCTGAGGTCAACTGACAAAATGACACAGGTCACACGACATGAGGTCAACTGACGGACCGACACAGGTCACATGACCTGAGGTCAACTGACATACCGGTATAATGGACCAGATTGCACGTTTATATACGGTGCGACCCATTGCCGTGTTCTACAACATGCTTGACCTGGCAGCGATAAATGCTTATGTGTTATACAAGGCCTGCACTGGGTCCAAGGATTTTGGACTGAAGGGTGGGGGGTGTAGGTGTAGAGTAGAATTAATGGGTCATTAGCATGTGAATCAACATTATCTAGCTCACTGAAAGGGAGCGCAAGATTTAGAAGCCAAGTTCACTTGCGCAAAAAAGCGCAGCCTTAGTCAAATTAGTGTTAAAACGCGTTACATTTGGGATTCTTTTTCTTTCCTATCTGTATAGGGAGATATTTGAATGTACAATTTGGGTACAAGTACGATTTCAGCTGAAAGATTACATTTTAGATACGTAGATTGTTTTAAAATTGTTTTGTGTACGTGAGTATGAATGAACACATGAATGAATGAGAGGTACGTTCGAGCATTACTGTGATTCGGATACCTGGCGATGATAACTAAGAATCACGGTAACGGCTCTTACAAGCTTCTATTAGGATTTTAGGTGGACAATATTACTGGGTCTAAAATTTCTTTTGCCCTCGAGCTTAGAAGCTCAAAGTGGTGGTCCGGGGATTTCCCTCTGAAATACCTAGAAGCCTGACCTCCAGGGGGTGCTAGAAAGTTTGTTTGAAACATTTCCAGTTGATATTGTCCACACAAATATATTAATAAAAACACAACGCAGAAAACACAATTAAAATGGGTAGCAGCAAGACTTAGCCAGGTGTAAATAAAACCAGATCGGTCAGTTATCTCCCACATGAAAGTGCCTGCAGCTATGAACACACCTGAAAGTCTTTGTCCTGTTAACCAGTTGACTGACACAAACAAGTCTCAACAGACACACCCAGCCAGCCAGGCGGTGATCAGACCTCAGGCAGAAGCCCTAGCTGACACATCAGGGACCACACAGGTCACACACTCTGACCAAACTGGTCCTTCTGACATCTTCCCCCTCATCCAAGTTATGAACCCAGCTAGCCTGGTTGAAACCATACCCTGTGCTTCACTTCGCTTCACACAAGGGTCTGGAATTTTCCCATTGAAAACCGTTTCTTGCTGGAGGCGTTGGCCTCTGATTAGGAACAAAACCATTGGATAATTTGAACAGGGAAACCATTCTGCTCCCTCCCCTCAGCCACCCCCCTCTGCTGAAGTTCAGCAGCTGAACTTGACTGACAACTGCTCCGCCCCCTCTGCAGCGTTTCTCTTGCTGCGCAAATTCTGTGTTTATATCATATGTTATAAAACGTTTTAATACAATAAAATCAAACCATGGATCGCTGGTCCAGCTCACCAAAACACCAGAAAATCTGATGGGACTCGCTCAGCAACTAAAACCCGAGTTTATTTCTCGTGACAACCTGAGGCATTTCCGTGTTCATTTTACAGCAACGAATTGAGCCTGCTGTCTCTCTCATTTTACTCAGCAGGAGGGTGGAGGAGAAGGAGCGATTACTTAACTTTTGGGGGAAAAAACCAAAAGAAAACTCCAGATAAGGGATTAAGAAGGGGAAATTAATAAATTTGTGTCACATATCTGCATCGCTTTGCATCTTTTGAATGAGAACATGCCGCTGCTCGCTGACTGAGCGCTGGCAGAGCCTTTTATAGGGCTCTGCGCGCTGGGACAGGTGGGGGCGTGGGTTAGGGTCCAAAACTCCGCCCCTTCTGTTCTCTGATTGGTCCGAACAAAAATCTACTGGACAAATCCTTGTGGGCGGGTAAAGTCCCAGACTGTGCAGTGAAGGGAAATGAGAATTGAGCGGAGCTGTGCAGGAAGGCGAGGGCCAGGCTAGAACCCAGCTGGAAGTGCTGATGGTGTTCCTCAATTTGCCCTGGTCCTTCAACCACGGACCTTTGAGGAAGTGAAAAAGGCAGTTAGTACTAAAATTCCATTAGCAAACTCAGAAATTTGCTACACTGCCCCAATGACACCGAATTACAGAAGTGGATGTAGGAAACAAAAAGGCTGTGGTGTTGACAGGTCCAGACCACAGTCTTCCCGTTCACCACAACAAAATGTTTCCTATAATTGCTGGAATTTTGCGTGAAATTGTCTCGAACCTTTCTCTCAACAACATTGAGGACGTTCTGCACACAGAGGCAGTTTTCCTGTTACAGGGAACAATTCTAATTCTAGAGGTGGCTATCCACCATGACTAACCACAGACAATCCCAACATAAGTTCCGACACAAAAGAAGAAGTTCATGTTTGCTCTGTTTGTGATTTATTAAATGCTTTCTGTTTAGTCCTGAATACATAGAAAAGCTGCAAGTTACTTTAAAGGAAGAATGCTTGTTGCCAAGCTATTCTGAACTGAAACTAGTATTCTGTTTGGTGAAGCTGTCAGAGCTAAAAACTGGTAATTTGAGTTTTTGTGAGAAACAAAACACAACAAACTGGTTTCGTGCCTTTAGGTAGGTTTGAGTTGTGGAGGTGACATGCGATTGACAGATATTGAAAGTCAGAGAGGCTTGGCAAAGGAGTGTGTTGACTGAAAGGAATTTTGGGAATTACCGGTAGTTGTGTGGAAAAGTGAGTTTCAGCAAGTGAGTTTCAGCAAGTGAGTTTCAGTAAGTGGATAGACCACCAGGGGAGACACACACACACACACACACACACACATACACGGTTAGGTGGAACAGTGGCCGCGTTTCCATCAAGGTTTTTTGATGCGCATCTTGAAGTATCGCATCAGAAAAGCTGAATGGAAAATGGCACGATTCTAATTAACTTCTTCGAATCAGAGCCGACGCGCAAAACGAGAGATGGAAGCAGATTTGCCGACTCGGTTCTGCCGTAGCGAACATTTACGTCACGTGACTTCGTCTCCGGACAACATGTAACATCGCTAAAACTAGTTGGCATGACAGAATAAATACAACTTGCCCGATAGCAACACGTACCTGAAATATTCTCTCCATTTTGCCGAGATGTGTGGTCGGGTCCTGTTTTCAACCGCTACTTCCTGTTTACTGTAGACATGCGTAACGCTGACGTCTGACGTAATGACGCTGACGTCTGACGTGGTGCCGCTTTGCGTAGCCTGGTGAATGCGTTTCGGGCCAGTTGAAGGAGACATTTCTGATTCGCATTGATTTTTGTTTGCATTTTTACGAACTTTCAAGGGTTCGCTCGGGGGTTTGAATTGAAAATAGATGCAAACACGGTTAGTGACTTGATCAGATTTCAGAATTAGTTGGCCCCACCGGTCTCTAAGAAGAGAAACCATTTTGGAAATACTTTGATTAGTACTAAGTTGACTTTTGTGTATGGTTTTGTGAAGTGCCTGAAGAGTGGTATAGTGCTATTACATACGTGATTGAATTTAATTAAATAGATACTGTTTTGGGTTATGCAGGACAAGCATAGTGGTGGACTATTAGGATTTATGAATTTAAAGTGAAACTAAACGGGCTCTGGGTCTTTAACTCCTCCCCAAGTTCAAATTCAAAATCTTTTCCAAAATGGGCGTTCCGATAGACTGTGGAGGCACCGCCTAAAGGAGGGAGGAGGTGGGGTTAAAGCGAGTAGGTGGGTATGGCCAGGACCGTGATATCCAGCTAGCATTAGCATAATATTATGCAACATGGACAGTGAACACAGCGACACAGGTCTTTTCTCCACCTCCCTCACCAGAAACTGAGGGAGACTTGGAGCAGAGAGCCACAGGTCCTGATCAGTTCGAGCTGCTGGCTACAGGCACTGATGCTCTTGTGCAAGAATCTGGTGGTGTGGACCGAACGGGTCCAGCATCTGAGTGGTAAATTTATATTAGCAACATAGGCTAATGTTCAAAGCAGTAACAAATTATCTTTTTTTAAATAATTTTCAACTATCTCAATCCAAATTGTAAAGCAATAAATAAATAAAAACTTTCAAAAGGTGCACCTGTGGTCACTGCAGCTTCCTCTCACCTGTAGAAAACATGTGTTGTAGGGAGACGCCAAGGGTATAATTATGAATTATTTAGTACTTCCTAAAGCCCTAATAAATATACTATATATTAAAAAACACACCAATAAACCTGGTCTTGAATACACTGTGCATTTTATTGTCTTAAAAGCATTTCTCCTGTGATGTGAATTACTATGGGTATGCATTACTCTACCAGTAAAAGCACACACAAACTTGTATCAAATTATAAAAAATGAGTAAAAATACTAAATGATATACATGTTGCACTCCACATTCAGTTAAAATTAATTTTTATATAGTAAATGTGTTAAAATGGACTGCTCATAGTCAACATAATCAATTATGAAGCTCATTGTTCTGTCAACACTAGACCTCTGTATTGATAAATACATTTCCAAATCATACATCAAAGTCAAAATTCAAAGTCAACTTTATTGTCCAAACTGCAATATGTACAGAACATACACAGGATTGAAATTGCATTTCTCTCAGATGCATGCATAATTTAAACAAACATTTAATAAACATGTTTACATCAGCAATTTTTACAAAGTAATGTTTAAATTTAATATAAATTATAATTGTTTCAGGTGTGCCAATATTAAATATTGTAAAACAAAAGAAACAAAGTGCAATAATCAATTAGAGTAATCCAAATTGTACATTATTAAAAAAGTTATAGGAAGCATAAACTTTTTAAACGTTAAAATTTAAAAGTTTCCTGTACTTGAATTTATGACTTATAAAAAAATCCCTTTCTGACATAGGTTATGGCCAGATGTGAACAGGTGGGTGTGTACACCTGTGTTACAGACCACCCAGGTGCCCAGTCCGCACAGGGTTAGAAGAAAACATAAATAATAATTTAACACAAGTACATAGTAATTTACATAAAGGGTATCCTATTCTAAAAGAAGTTCACAGAACCAGATGCGAAGTGCCAAATGTGTGACATGTATTTCAAATTCAGCGGAAGATGATGCAGAGAGTCTCGGCCAGAGCTGCGTCATCTCTTGAGACCTCCATCCACGACAATGTTGGGTGCAGCTGAGACCTTGGTGTTTGTTTCCGGCTGGCAGGTGGAGCATCCTGCGGGTGGAGCATCCTGAAGGTGGTCTCGAGTGTTTGGGACTGCTGCACGGCTCAGAGATTCCCTGGATGTGGAACGCCTCATGGAGCTAAAAGACAACAACACATTTTTAATCACCTTACAAAAAAACATACTTGAGAAACATTACTGTTTTATCACTTTGTTGATGTCAAACAGATGACCCAGTGCAAAATAAATACTGCTGCACAGAGCTGATGAACATGATATATTCATTCACCAAGTACATATTATTTTATAAATACCACAACATTATTTGCAGCAAAAGAAATTTAGTTAGAAAATTAGAAAGAGTTAGTTATTTTGTACTGTTTGTTGAAGATTATTTTTGTTTAATCTGATGTTGGAGAAAAGGGGCAGATATAATAAGATTTATTCTTCTTTCTGCTACCTTTCATTTTTTTATATTTTGTACATTATCATTTATGGGATTGTCTTGTATTGTTTCTTTTGTAAAAAAAATGAACAAATTTAATAAACATAAACATCGTAACTAGTACAACAGCTAAAATTAGCGCCAGCTAGTCTCCATTCTTTTTTGATGTCACGGTCTTCATTATCAGAGTTCACACACTCTGCGGTGTTCATAAGAAACACTAGATTCTTAGCATTTAAACGCATTTACAACACAAACTAACGTTGATCAGCAACAGATAAACGCCACGACCTTATGTGGGGCCACACCGAAGCAAAGCTGCAGGCCGCAATAAACAGCACATGAAGAAACACGTCATATACTCCAAAAATAAATTATGGAATGGAAAGATGTAAAATGGGACTCACCTCCAAACGGATTGTAACCTGATGGTGTAAGGGTGGGTGGACAATGAACATCAGTTTGAAGAGCTTTTATGGAACATCGTAGCTCTTCTATGCTAATGCTATGATGCTAATCTCTGATCCAACTCCGCTCCGCCCTGAGCTCTGCAGGGGGGAGTGACCTTCTCGGGGGCGTGGCTACAGTTTTATATTCAGGCAGGAGACGATGTGACGTCACAACTGAGCAGACATGTCACAACTGAGCATTTGAACTAATAGTAAAATTAACGTGCAATAACCTCTGTTCAACCCATAGGGCTACAGTGAACACGTTTTTAGACCAAATATTGCCGATTTTAACTAATACGCACAAATACATGAAAATTAACACAGAAATAGTGCTCAGAAACATTTTAAACACATTCTAGGGAGTTTATCAGCTAAAAAAAAATTAAATTTGGGTTTAGTTTCACTTTAAGGATGTATGAATGTATATAGGAAATTGGTTTTGAGTTTTGGTTCAAGTTAAATTAATATTTTTATTTTTGAAATTGAGTGTTTTTACTTTGTAGAGTAGTTTGAAATCCCTTTTTGTGCAAACAGGATGGCTCGTTTGAGGGGTAAATGCTGACAGATGTTCCAAAAATAGGATTTACTAAAAGATAATTGATTTTGATATTGATTTAATTGTATTTAATAGGGTTTTGAATCAGAAAAGTGATTCTCCATTTAGATTGAAAAACAGGTGTCATGATGTGATCAGAACAGACACACACACAAACAGCATTGTGATTTTTACGTCCTGAACCTCTGGTTTTGATAACCAAATAAGATATTCACATGTATAAATTGATACAAGTCTACTATCAAGTGTGACTTTTATGAAAAACACCGGCAAGAACTACACTGCCTCAAGTGGAGCCTGGACTAAAAAGCGCCTTGCATAGCTGAACACAAGCTGAGGGGTCAAGCTGAGCTATGTGAAACCTTGTCCAGTTGACAGACAAACACATCCAGACAAGTTTTGCTGTATGACTGTGATGCTACACACAGAACTTTTGAATGAACTCATGAACTTTTGAACTCTTGAGCATACAGTGTACCCAGGCAAAAAGGAGGAGCGGTGCCAGTCAAGCTACAGTGCTGGTCAAAGCTGTCAGAAGTCAATGAATGAAAACTGGAGCCCAGATGACTGAAAACTGGAGCCCAGATAAATGAAAACCGGAGTCCAGATGAATGAAAACAGGAGCCCAGATGAAATATCAGTTTTGCATGTGATATATGATGGTGATGCAATGGCCAGTTTTCAGGGGTCAAAGTTGCATTTTGCTATTACATGAATAAGCATACACATACTCATTTTTCAGACATACAAGGAAATAACACATAGGTTGATATCATGAGTTTTAGCAGTCTGCTTTTAGATGAAAACTATTTCAAATTTCTTAAACGTAGAAATTTTAATATTTCATATCTTTTGTTTTTACAGGTCAGTGAGTAGGGACTCACTTGCAAAAGAGACCTGTACAGGAAGAGCTTCCTACATGTTTGATTTAGTATAAAAACATCTGTTCGCTTTTACTCTTGAACTGAGATAACTGCAGTTTGTTTGATGGTTTAAAAGGAATTTAAATTTATGTAATTGTTGATTGTTTAGATTAAAATGATATAGGAATGGAATGGAATTTAGTTTCATGATTCTAAGTTCTAGGTTTATATTTAAACTGTTTAAAAGGAGGGATTGTAAAAGATGACATTTATACAGTTTAAAAGATAAAAAAACGACATTTATAGCATTTAAAAGATAATTTAAAAGATGATTGATAACTACACTGACACCTATACAAACGACATTACTTTTGTATATATCTAACCAAAACATTTTCTCTTTCCCCTGTTGAAATGTGCACAGATCCAAGAAACCTAGGGGGACGCCCCGAAAAACTAACTAGACGAAGATTTTAACTAGACAATGGATCAAACCACAGGTCCCTAAGGTGGACTTGATCAGGGTTTGATTGGAGACGTTGGTAGTTCTGTATTTGTTATGACTTGGAAACATTTTAATGTTTCATTGTATTTTTATGGGTAAGGTGATCGTTTGAATTATATTCTGCTCATGCGTCAATGAAGTTCCTTCCACAGACTCCATGAGGTAAGCAAAATTAATAATAATAATTGTCTGTGCCAGGATCCCTGACGATCCTGTTTTGAACTCAGAAACTAAACTGAGTAATGGCATAAGTTTTTGGGAAAATGTTCTATTGTTGAGGTGATTTGTCTAAAACTAATACTAAAAAACTAACACTTTACTAATACGGGTGTGGGAATTAAAAATATGTAAACATTATTTGTGTATTTGTACTAATTTTTGATTCTGCTCAGGTCATGCTGAGGGAGTTTGGCCCCACCCAGGAGACTGGTTTTGTCGGGGACCCCTGCTGGAAGCACTGAGAGTCGAAACGCTGGCTAAAGACATCTCGGGGCAGGATGATACCTGAGATGGGCAACAGGATTCCAGAATCTTCCGTGGGCCGCTCACTTTGTCTGGGTGACAAAGTGATACAGAGCCAGACTGAGATGGAACAACAGGATTTCTGCCGACAAACATGCTTTCTCTGCATCAAATGCGACGTCCTGAGTATGCCAACTTGCCGAGAGAAAATGCAGAACGAATTTAGCTATTATGCATTCTGTTTTTGGTCTATAAAAGACCTAGCTCATAAAAGAGCTTTTTCTTTGCTGTGTGCTTCAATAATTGATTTTCCACATTTTAAGAAAGTTTTTTAGTGTAAGAAGTTACCTTTACTTTTAAAATTATTTTAGTTTAAAATTTCTTTTAAGTTTTATTTTTATTTTATTTTAGATTTCTTTAAGTTTATTTTTAGTTCAAACTTCTTTGTTTTTAACTATATTAGTTTTAAAACTTCTTTAAGTTTTTACTCTACTGCCCACAAAAAAATTTTTTTTCAGATGAGCCTGATTTGTTGTAAAGGCTGCAAATATAGTGAGGGCCCATTTGCATTGGTTGCATTTTTCCTACTAAGTTTAGACCCAGAGGTTTTTTTCGGGCAGATCTGCATAATGTTAAACAGTTTTAAATGATAAAAAAGGGCCAATATATGTTAGAGTATTTTTATGATTATCATCTAAAACTTATAACATCATAACATGAAACATCTAGTCACTCCCTGAGAAATAGTTGTCTTACACAACAATGCTGTTTACTGAAATAACAGAAGCACCAAAGAATGTTTCCTTTGTTTCAGAACTTGTTGGTCCTGAGTTTGGCCAAAACTGACCAAGAGCCATTGTGTGAAAATTGTCTAATCTGTTTTTCCACCAACTACCGAAATGTATAAAAGCTGACTGTGAACTATTCAATGCAGGCTTGTCTCAGACGGAGACAAGTTCCACTTTGCAAAGTTAAATATACCACTGTTAACTCTTGTCATGTGTGTGATTCCTTTTTAGTAAAATGTTGCTGCAGGGTTTGGTTTGAGAAAACCCATCATATACTGTGTACATTAACTCATATGCTGCTTTGCCACTCTTTGCAAATGTCAATGCTAGAACCTTCAGTTTATTTTATAGATATACTTTTTATACTTTTTATACTACTATGCAAAAACTCAGGACAGTATTACACTTTTATTATTTCATTTTATGCTTATGTTCATTAAATGTTTAGTGTTTTAGTGTTGGTGTAAATTTTCATACTTTTATACTACTATGCAAAAACTCAGGACAGTGTTACACTTTTACTATTTTATGCTTATGTTTATTAAATGTTTCAGTGTTTTAGTGTTTAAATGGTTATTGTTGCACCGAGGGACTGAGAGAAACGCAATTTCAATCCTGTGTGTGTCCTGTACATATTGCAGTTCTGACAATAAAGTGGACTTTGACTTTGAATGTTGCAAAGTATCTGTTAAGATTGACGTTATTAATATGGTACGCTCTTCACTTACTTCATCACTGTGGGACTACTTAAGGCGTGGTGTTGGCGCAGCTGTGTTGAGTTGGAGTGGATGGTCAAATCATCTGTATGTATCTGCTGAATTATCTGTGTGGAATAAACCTCCTGAACTAAAGCTGAATCGTGGACCTCACTTTGTCCGACTTATCCTGCCCTAAAGATGCCGAACTCTACAGGTTATGGGCCCAGAGGGGAGAAGGAGGGTCGCTGGCAAAGATTGTGCTTCGACGGAGACGAGCGGAACTATGAGCTGTGTGAAACGAAGTTCCTGGGACACCTCCGACTACAAGGTCTGAAAAATACGATTCTACTGAAAGTCGAGCCAGATGCAGAGGTAGAAGAGGATAACGCAGTGAAAAATGAGATGGCTTATGCAGAGCTAATACAGTTTCTCAACGACAAAAGTTTGTCCTTGATTATGAGAGAGGCAGCAGACGACGGCAGAAAAGCATTACAGATCCTGCAAGACCATTATGCGGGCAGAGGAAAACCGCGAGTAATCAGCCTCTATACAGAACTGACATCCCTCCAGAAAACGGCAAGTGAGACTGTCACAGACTTTATTATACGAGCTGAAACTGCGATTACTGCACGGAGAAACACTGAGTGACAGACTCCTGGTCGCCATGGTGTTGAAAGGTTTACCAGAACCTTACAAACCATTTGTAGTCCACATCACACAAAGCAGCGACGATAAACTGACATTTGCTAAGTTTAACGTGAAGTTGAGAAGCTATGAAAGCACTGTAAACTTTAATACAAATGTGGACAAGGATGGTGTGATGACAGCAAGTGTCAGGAGCGGAGCAGTGCGAAGACAAGGAGGAAACAAGGAGTTCATCCGTTACAGCTGTGGACAGGTGGGCACAAAGCAAGGCAGTGTCCGAAGAATAAAACACAGCGACAGTGGTGCCATGTGTAGTGGACCTACCCAGGGTCAAATTAAGGTTTTTGAACTGTCCAGTGATGACCTTTACTGACCTCTCAGTAAAGCAAGACATTTACTACAAAATTATTCATTTAGCTATAATCTGATAACATAGTCACCAATAAGAGACTATTTCTATCTTTGATTTTAGGCTGATGTGATCAAAAGAATAACTTTTGTCATTTTCATGATGTGTGCTTTTAAGCTGTGTTATTCTGTGAGAGTTAAACTGTGTTTCACTGCTGTGTCAAAGGTGCAATCTCGGGTCACAGAGACTTCTTTTAATTTTGTTAATTCAAATGTTATCAAATGAATAATTTTATTTGTAAGAGCATCAGTACATTTTAATGTCAGATAAATCAAATACTCTGCTTAATTCAAAATGTTGTACATGGAGGATTTCTCCTCTCCTCTCGAACTTGCATGTGAAGATAAAAGGAACACTTTATCTCATTCATTTTAGCTTGAGCTCAGGACAATCTAGACACCCAAAGACTTTTGTTTTTGTCCTATTTAATAATCAAGCTATTATCATTAATAGGTCCCATATGTGATGCTTAATGACGTTGTTTTAATCAAACCAACAGTATTTTGTTAAAGTGTTAAAGCAAAGGAATCAGTTTTATGATAAAATGCTGACATCTGAAACTAACACTTTATCTTTCTGACAAACTAATCTTTTGACCCCCTTTCAACATGTTGATGTCATCCTCACATCAACTTATGATGCCATTCGGCCAATCAGAAAGAACACATTTTCTGGGTCACGTCTCAGTTAAAACCTTCACATCTTACTTTCTCTGGAAGTCTGCTGGAGTAAGCCTCAAACCATGGTCTTCTCCAAAGAACTGATGATCGTCTAGTCACACGCTAAGGACACGTCATTCAGTTAAAAGATTTATAACATGCCTGTTATAAATCTATTTCAAGCCGTGAAAAGCTCTCTTTTATTGACATTCCTTTAAGGAACGTCTTATCTTGGAAACACCACCAGGAGCTGCCGTTACTTTCGGTTCGAGTCAAGGCGCACGTCTGGAGACGCTGAGAATGGTAAACGAACTGACCAAACTGGACCGAGGGAGACTGACCATCTTCACGAGGTAACAAGTCGTCAAATGCTTTGCCAAGGGTACCAACGTGTAGCTTTAATCGGCCGGAGAACTGCCATGTTTCTGGTTAAAACACATCAAGATAACTCCCTGACTCTTAACTTTTCTTCCTCCTATTCCTTTTCCCTCTCAATCTTAAGCTGGAAACTATTTTAAGCTGAAATGCCCCTCAGACTAAATATGTGTAACATCTAGTATTTATGTCTGTTGTGTTAAATCAAGTGTGCTGACGTATTTGAATTGAAAGAAAGTGAAATCATGTCAATCAAGTGTAATGGTGTTAATTTAGTTGATTTATTTTAAATAAATGATAGTGTCTCTTTGACATATCAAACTAAGTTAACGTCTTTGTCACTTAATGGCTTTGTGTATTTATCCATCATAAAGATCACAGAAATACCCAGACAGCAAAAGTTATGTGGGCCGGATCTGGGCCAAATGTATGAAAACATTTGGCCCGCATTTGTAAAATGGATCCGGCCCGGTGTCTTTTTGTCCAACGGGCCAAAACTGGCCCAGATGTGGATTGCGGATCTGGATTGGATCTGGGCCGGAGGTGGGCCAGAAGTGCTACAAAACTACTGCATTCGGCCCAAATGTGGCCCAGATACGGAATCCTTGTTTAGTTTTTAGGCAAATTTGGCCCAGATGCGGCCCAGATGCGGCATCCTCATTTCATTTTTAGGCGGATTTGGCCCAGGTCCGGCCCAGTAGAGTAAGTCGAATCTCAAAACGCGGCCCAGATCTGGTTCAAACCCGCAATACAGATATGTACAACAGGTCTAAATAGAGCACACACAAAATATCCACATAAGTTGTTGCTTAAAAACTGTTTATTCATGAGCAAAACAAATTCAAAAATGTTAAAAAGTTAAAATTGATAACAATGATAACATAACAACCTTAATAATAAAAGAAACTACAATTACCAGAGGTATGCATCATAAATACCATGATCTGCTTCTGTATGACAGTTTCAGTGTCTTTCAGTCATTTTAAGAGTCAGTCACAGCAGAGGAAAGCGACGTCCTCACTCATCTGTGATGAATCTCCAAATGCAGGACTGTCTGTGGCAGAGATTCACCTTAGCACTTTGTGGAAGATGTGAGGTTTCAAAGTCAACTTTTATTGTCAGAACTGCAATATGTACAGGACATAAACAGGATTGAAATTGCATTTCTCTCTCAGTCCCTCGGTGCAAAAGTAACCATTTAAACACTAAAACACTAAAACATTTAATAAACATAAGCATAAAATAGTAAAAGTGTAACACTGTCCTGACAGTTACACCAACACGAAAACACTAAACATTTAATGAACATAAGCATAAAATGAAATGATAAAAGTGTAATACTGTCCTGAGTTATTGCATAGTAGTATAAAAAGTATATAAAGTGTATCTATAAAATAAACTGAAGGTTCTAGCATTGACATTTGCAAAGAGTGGCAAAGCAGCATATGAGTTAATGTACACAGTATATGTATGAGGTAGTTGATGTTGGTATAGAGGCAAAGTGGCATATGCAGTAAGGCACATTGGGCATCCTTAAATAAGGCTAGTCAGAGAATACTGTATATGTATCAGCAGTAGTGTAGATATAAAAGTAGTGTAAATGTAAACAGTAGTAATAAATGTAAACAGTATTAATGTAAACAGTGAATATAAACAGTAGTATGACTATAGGCAGTAATGTAATACAAACAGTGCAAATATGAGAAGTAGTGCAAACTGAATGAGCACATGACTGAGAGTTTAGTGAATAACCCGTTTGATGACACAGAGTCCAGTGTTAACCCAGCTGGCATTTTGACGTCTAGTCACCGTTGAATCAACATCTGACGGTCGTGTTGGATAACCGTTGAATTTTGTGTTGATTTTGCAAATCTAATCAACGTTGAAGTAGCAACATCATTTCTACGTCAGATTCTCAACGTTGAAGTAGCAACATCATTTCAACGTCAGATTTCTCAACATAGGTGAATTTGCCAACGTTTATTCAATATTGATTTTGGTTTAGATTTTGCAAATCTAATCAACGTTGAGGTAGCAACATCATTTCAACGTCAGATTTCTCAACATAGGTGAATTTGCCAACGTTTATTCAATATTGATTTTGGTTTAGATTTTGCAAATCTAATCAACGTTGAGGTAGCAACGCCATTTCCACGTCAGATTTCTCAACATATTAAGTCCTGCATTTTAACACAGTTTGACACAAAAATACATTTTGATCACTGTTTCAAGTATTGAGGTGCTGATGTGATCTCATCATATAACAGTGCCACCCTAATTGGACTTGTCTATTTTCACTATGAACATAGCAATCACAAAAATGTCTGAAAAATAATTTAATCTACATTACATGTTTACAACACAGTCAGCTAGGAAGAATCCAACAGAGACCAGAAATTTAGAAAACTGCTTTATTGTCTTAGACAATAATAATTAAAAAAAATGGCCCAAACATTGGGCAACACTGAAAGGAATTCTTGTCCATTTCTGCTTTTAAAGCACTTAAATCAATTTTAAATATTTATATACAGATTTCCTGTAAAATCAAAAAGATAAAGAAGATGTGGGCACTCAGCCTGGGTACAGCTGCTACTGGACCCCCAGGGTGTCTTTGGTGAACCTGTAGCCAGGATGTGGGCACTCAGCCTGGGTACACTTGCTCGAGGACCCCACGGGTGTCTTTGGTGAACCTGTAGCCAGGACGCGTCTCATACCCAGGAAAGGGACGGCCTATCTTGGCCAAGGCTGACTGATCTGTTTAAAAAATAAACACAAAAGAAGAACATTTCTACAGCAGCTATTGTAAATGGTGGTATAATTTTAAGCAGTGGGAATGATAATTTTGCACCACAATTTTTAGCTTAACTGGGGGAAAAAAAAGAAAAATGAACATGTGACATTTGCTGAAGTCAGTAAAAGTTGTTCAGACTAAGCAACGTGCTGCATTTATACTGTCAATATTATACTTTTGACCACAATTTACCTTTGTCCACAAGAGGAAGACCTCGACCTCCAACGCCGCCTCTGAGAAAGGGACTGCCTGTCTTGGCCAGGTCTGACTGATCTGTTTAAAGCATGCAACAGCAAAATTGGTACACATCGCATCGTGAGTTAGATGAATTGTTACATCTCTAATTTTGATCATATTTAAATTAAATACCTTTGATCATTAGAAAGAGACTCAGAGGGACTCCTGCTACCATTGCATCCCAAGATTTGAGATTGAGTGCTTGAGGGGATGTCCATCGGGGTTCTTTCTGCATTTTAGAGGGTTTAAACATAAGTGTTAATATGTCAAAAATGTAAATTACTTTACACAAGGTTTCCAAGTACCCCAAGGGGTACGTGTACCCCCATTTGAGATACAGTGGAATACTAAACTTAAAAATATTTGATACTCAAAGACAAAACGGGTCTCACACAAATACATACCAAAATGAGCATTTGTCGTTTGTGGAGTAGGCAGTATAGGGGATAATTAAGTTTTATCGTTTAATGTTAAACATATTTCTGAGACATTTTAGGCTTAGTGGCCTAACAGAGCAGACAAAAACATTAACACTAACACTGGACTGTTGTCTGCTAAATGAGGTGGTTGAAAAAAAGAGCTGGAGTTTAATGTTTTTGTCTGCTCTGTTAGGCACTGTTTCTCAAATGGGGGTACACGTACCTTCTCTGACCCCGGTCTCTATGCGTGTGTGTTGGTCTGCTGAAGGCGTGGACAGATGCAGCAGAGGCCCCGCTCCCGGAAGGAAGTCGTTGTTTGGGTCCTCAGCGTAGATACGAGCCTCAAACGAGTGGCCCCTCAGGGTTATGTCGTCCTGGAGGAGGGGCAGGGCAGGGGCTCCCCTGCTGCCACCTGGAAGAGATTTTTATTACAAAATAAACTAAACTTTTAGTATAAGTTATGGTTTCCAGAGAGTTTTCAGCTCTCCGTCTCACCCTGAGCTGCCACTCCACCAGGTCGGTTCCAGTGATCATCTCGGTGACGGGATGCTCCACCTGCAGCCTCGTGTTCATCTCCATGAAGTAGAAGTTGTGCTGAGCGTCCATTACAAACTCCACAGTACCTGCAGGAATGGATCACAACATTTGTAGTGGGTGTGTGTAATAAGTCGCTGTGGTGGGAGGAGTTTAGCTTTGCGTGTCTTCACCTGCTCCAACGTAGCTCACGGCTTTAGCTGCTCTGACAGCTGCCTCTCCAAGTTTCCTCCGAACCTCAGGGCTTATCCCAGGCTGAGAAAGTCCAGGTGGAAATATGGAGGAAGGTAAAGGATAAACATGTTCACAAGTGTCTATAAAACATATCCACATAATTTAAACCTCAGGTGAAGAAGGTGCTGGTAACCTGTTGTGATTCATGAAAAAAGCTTCAAAACAAAATGCTTCTTAAGATCCCTCATACTTTTGAAGCCTCACTGACCACAAAAAGCTGCCTGCAGTTAAATCCCTAAGTTGCTACAATCTTAAGGGAACAGAGATTTTTGTAAAACCACAGTACAAAACCAGATTAAAGGGACGATCTACTTCAATACAGGGAATTGGATTGTGGAATGGTTTGGAAAATTATGTAAAAAAAAATAGCAAATTCAATGTTTATGTTTAAGAGAATGATCAAAACTAAATTGTTGAAAAAACACATATAAATTAGTTAAATGTGAAATGTACTAGAAATTGAAAATTGGGATGAGTTATTAATTTTGTTCTGTTATTTATAGATGATTATTGTTTGAATTGATTTTTCAATTGATTGTTTTAAAAAAGGGGCAGGTATAATAAGATTCTTCTTCTTTCTGCTACCTTTCATTTTATGTTTTGTTTTCATACAATATGTGAAATTGTTTTGTGTTTTAAATTAAAATAAATAAATAAATCATGTTTTTACTCAAATAATTCACGGGACTAAAAACAAATATTAAGAAGAAAATAATGTCACAATTACACAACGATGGAAGGATTACTTCACAATTAGTACCTCAACTTCATGTCCGGATCTTTGAATTTAAAATGTCTCATGTGACAAAGATGCTGAATATAAGAGTCAGAGTCAGAGTCAGAGAGTCTTTATTGTCATTTGCACCGCATGTGGTACATGAGATGAAAACGAGATTATGTACACGAGGTCCCAGTTACATCCAACAACAAATGAAAGAGAAAAACAGTAATAACATCGAGAACTAACTAAGAAAAACATCAACTAGTAATACACTAAGCCTAATATAGTGGGAATAAACAGCAGCACGAACATGAGTTTGTATGAGCAGATGGTCACAGATGGTCACAGATGAACACAGCAACAAGAAAACATATCAGCATCACCATGATGTGATATTTTGCAGTGTTTATTTTAATTTTATTTTTATTTATTCATGAGTCTAACAGCCTCAGGGTAGAAGCTGTTCCTCAGTCTAGTGGTTCTACACTTGATGCTCCTCAACCTCCGTCCTGAGGGGAGTGGGGCAAAGAGTGAGTGTGCTGGATGAGTGAGGTCTTTCATGATACAGGTGGCTCTTTTCCTGCATCTAGAGGTGTAAATGTCTGTGATGGTGGGGAGACTGACTCCAACAGACTTCTGTGCAGCCTTCACCACTCTCTGCAGAGCTTTTCTTTCTTCAACTGTGCAGCCTCCATGCCACACGTTGATGCTGGAGCACAGGATGCTCTCCACTGCACACCTGTAGAACGAGGTGAGAACTGGGCTGCTCAGGCCGGCTCGTCTCAGCCGTCTGAGGAAGTAGAGTCTCTGATGACCTTTCTTGATCAGGCTGGTGGTGTTGTTGCTCCAGCTGAGGTTATCATTCAAGTGTACACCCAGGTATTTGTAGCTGGAGACCACTTCCACTGCAGACCCACCTATTATCAGTGGGGCATGGGTGTGTTTGTTCCTTCTGAAGTCCACAATCATCTCCTTTGTCTTCTTCACATTCATGTGAAGATTGTTCTCTTTGCACCAGCTCTCCAGATGTTCCACCTCCTGTCTGTAGCTGGACTCATCATTGTTTGTGATGCATCCCACCACCGCTGTATCATCTGCAAACTTAACAATATGACAGCCTGGAAGTGTGGCTGTACAATCATATGTGAGCAGAGTGAACAGAAGGGGGCTCAGCACACATCCCTGAGGAGAGCCAGTGCTGAGGGTTATGGTGGAGGAGGAGAAGTTGTGGATCTTCACGGACTGTGGTCTGTCTGTTAAGAAGTCTAGTATCCAGTTACAAATAGAGGGGCTTAGTCCAAGTGTAGATAGTTTGTCTATCAGAGTTTGGGGGATCATGGTGTTGAAGGCAGATGTGAAGTCCACAAAGAGCAGACGCACGTATGAGTCCTTCTGATCCAGGTGGGTGAGAGCAGTGTGGACCACGGAAGAAATGGCGTCCTCTGTTGATCGGTTCTCACGGTATGCGTATTGATGAGGGTCCTCATTGATGTTGACGGTTGCCTTGATGTGGGACATGACCAGTTTCTCAAAACATTTAGCGACTATCGGGGTGAGGGCCACCGGTCTATAGTCATTCAGACCAGTCACTGTGGAGCTCTTTGGGACTGGGATGATGGTCGCGGTCTTCAGGCAGG
Source organism: Garcialebias charrua (assembly GCA_038048925.1). Taxonomy (NCBI): domain Eukaryota; kingdom Metazoa; phylum Chordata; class Actinopteri; order Cyprinodontiformes; family Rivulidae; genus Garcialebias; species Garcialebias charrua. The sequence continues at coordinate 11,089 of JBBPBX010028702.1, read as the reverse complement.
TGGGAACTGACTCCAGTGCAAGTGAGGTGTATATAAACCCTCTGTTTTGGTTAAACCGTGTCAAACGGACATCTGTTTTAAATGTAAACAGCTGTGAACTCCACTCACCCCTGGAGCTTCCTCTATGATCTTCTGATGTCTCTGCTGGACGCTGCAGTCCCTCTCAAACAGATAGACGGCGTTACCGTGCATGTCTCCAAACACTTGAACCTCTACATGTCTGCCAACAACACACAGCGAGACATTTGAAAACTTGCTAGTTCTTCAAAGACCAAATCAAACAGTCCTCTGAGCGTACCTGGGATCCTCTACGAACTTCTCAATAAGCATGACGTCATCATTGAAGGACTTCCTGGCTTCACGTCTCGCTGACTCCAGCTGTTCGATGAAGTCCGAGTCTGACCGGGCGATACGCATTCCCTAAAACACGCAAGGTTCAAATCAAGCTCGTGGAAGTTATGCTATCAAAGTTATTTCAGTTCTTCTCTGCGTCCTTTCACCTTCCCTCCTCCTCCACGGACTGCCTTGATCATCACAGGATAACCAATCTTTGCAGCCTCTGCCTGCAGCCTCTCGTTGGTTTGGTCCTCTCCATGGTAACCACCTGTGATTGGCACCCCAGCAGCTGACATGATGTGTTTGGATGTGCTGAGACAAGAAAAAAAAAAAAATTGCATTATAACTTTTGGAAAAAAATGTCTACAGTTGCAAAGACGCTCAGTCCTCATCAGAAAAACTCAAAAATATGTGTTTCAGGAAGGTGGGTCACCTCTTGATGCCCATGTCTCGGATGGCTGAAGAAGGTGGTCCGATGAAGATGATTCCTTCCTGTTTACAAGCTTCTGCAAACTCTGTTTTCTGACAGGAAGCCATAACCAGGATGGACTGCCTGTAAACACAAACGTGTAACGTTTAATGAAGCGAAAGGTGGAAATTATTATTTTTTTAAAGATGGAGGATGAAACGTTCTTTATGACTTTAAGGAGAAAAAGTGGCCTGAGTGTCGTGTTCCTCACATGGGACCCTGACTGACCTCCTGGCCACTTCTAAAACTTTCTCCATGGATAGGCAACTCTGTTGGGAAGGAGAAGGCCCGATGTGGTAGGCCTCATCTGCCTACACATGAAGCAGAAGAACAGTTTAAGATCACCACGCCTCATTCTGTTCTGCAAAGAAGACAGAGATGAATGAGAATATTTGATTAAGTGTCTTACCATGGCCACATGCATGTGTCTGTCTGTTTCTGGCTCCGCACGCTAGCAGTCCGAGCTAGGTAGCTCGGACCGCTAGCTAGCTAAAATATCGGCACAGCTAGTAAAGCCGTTGGTAAATTCTGCGGTTGACTGTATGCCCCAAAATAATCGTTCAAAGTTTGTCACGGGTTTATTAACTAAGGTGATTTACAAAACTTTACTTACTGTTGTTGTAGTTGCTAGCCCGCGCAAAGCCTAGAAGATAGACGATCCACATCACGCATGCGCACACCTTTCTTCTTCTTCTTCTGTGAGGTTTTGTGGCAGTTTACATTCTTCCGGTGTATTACCGCCATCTAGTGCGCACACCGTTAACCATACAAAAAAAAAAGAAGAAAAAAAAAGTTCCGAAAAGATGCCGGGAGAAAATAAAAAGGGTTGAAGAACTCATAACATTAGATTCATAGTTGAGGTTTCAACATTGAATCACTATTCATGTGTCAACACTTTTCCAACGGTTAATTAATCAACATTGATTGGATGTTGGAACAAGGTTATTTTTCAACTAACATATTCCAGCAAAATCTTTTTGTCACGTTTGTGAAAAATAATGTTGATAATACATACAACTCAAAACTGGTTTATATTTCAAAGGTGAATCCATGGTGAGTTAACAACACCATTTCAATGGTTTGGTGTTCAACGTTGTTTTGATGTTGAATGAATGTTTTTTCTTAAACTGACGCTATTTCAACCATATTTAAACGTTTAAAGTCGGTCGAATGCCAGCTGGGAAAATCTTTGTGTTGTGTGGTAATGTGTGAGAAAGTTTTTTGTGTTAAGGCAGTTCAAATGGGAGGGGAGGCAGAGCAGGCAGAGTGTTTAGCATCCTTACTGCCTGATGAACAGAGCTGTCTCTCAGTCTGCTGGTTCGAGCCTGGAGACTCCTCAGTCTCCTCCCTGAAGGCAACAGTCTAAAGCAGCTGTGTAGTGGGTGTGTGGGATCACCTGCCATGCAGTGGGCTTTCCGAGTGAGGCGTTTGCTGTGTAAGTCCTGCAGTGAGGGGAAGGAGGTGCCGACGATCTTCTCAGCTGCTCTCATGATGCGCTGGAGGCTCTTGCGGCAGGATGCAGTACATGCACCAAACCACACAGTGATGCAGCTGGTCAGGACACTTTCTATGGCACCTCTGTAGAAGGTGCACATGATGGGGGTTGAAGCTCCAGCCCTTTTCAGCTTGCGGAGAAAGTAGAGACGCTGGTGAGCCTTCTTGGCCAGTGCTGCAGTGTTCCTGCTCCAGGACAGGTCCTTTGAGACGTGCACTCCCAGGAACTTGGTGCTGTCCACTCTCTCCACTGCGGTGCTGTTGATGGTCAGAGGGGCATGTTGGGCATCCCTCTTCCTGAAGTCCACGACAATCTCCTTTGTCTTCTCCACGTTGAGAGTGAGATTGTTGTGTCCGTACCACAAGGCCAAGCGGCTCACCTCGTTCCTGTAGTCCGTCTCATCGTTGTTGCTGATGAGACCCACCACTGTTGTGTCGTCCGCAAACTTGATGAAGTGGTTGGAGCTGTATGATGGTGTGCAGTCGTGTGTTAGCAGGGTGAATAGAAGGGGGCTCAGTACACATCCTTGTGGGGTCCTCATTGCTAGCAACATTAGCATTTGGAGGTCAGACAGGAGCCTAAGAAAAGCACAAAGAAAAACAAGATTATAACCAGGCAATACCAAAAAACAATATAATAAAACAAAACAGCCAGCCACTAGGGAGCACAAGCCATTGTATCTCTTGTGCCGGTCCCAAGCCCGGGTAAATGGTGAGGGTTGTGTCAGGAATGGCATCCGATGTAAAACACTTGCCAAAACCATAATGCGAGTTCATCAAAGTGAAACCATACCAGATCGGTCGAGGCCCGGGTTAACAACGTCCGCCACCGGTGCTGTTGACAAACAGGGTGCCGGCGGAAATTGTACTACTGTTAGTCGAAGACGCCGAGGAGGAAAACGTGTCAGGAGACAGAGGGAGAGGAGGAAAGTGAAGAATGTAGGACTGAGGGTTGCAACTCTAAATGTGGGGACAATGACAGGCAAAGGTAGAGAGCTGGCTGACATGATGCAGAGAAGAAAGGTAGATGTTTTATGTGTCCAAGAGACCAAGTGGAAGGGCAGCAAGGCTCGCAGTATTGGAGCAGGGTTTAAACTGTTTTACCATGGTGTGGATAGAAAGAGAAATGGAGTAGGGGTGGTCCTGAAGGAGGAGTTGGCAAAGAATGTAGTAGAGGTGAAGAGAGTGTCAGATAGGGTGATGTGTCTAAAGGTAGAAGTAGAAGGTCTGATGCTAAACATAGTAAGTGGTTATGCTCCACAGGTTGGATGTGATGAGGAGGAGAAAGATAAATTTTGGAAAGATTTGGATGAAGTGATAGAGAGTATTCCCAGGGAGGAAAGAGTGGTGATTGGAGCAGACCTGAATGGACATGTTGGTGAAGGAAACAGAGGGGATGAGGAAGTGATGGGTAGGTTTGGTGTCAAGGAAAGAAACCAGGAAGGACAGATGGTGGTGGATTTTGCCAAGAGAATGGAAATGGCTATAGTCAATACCTATTTCCAAAAGAGGGAGGAACATAGAGTGACCTATAAGAGTGGAGGAAGGAGTACACAGGTCGACTACATTCTGTGTAGAAGAGGAAACCTGAGGGAGATTGGAGACTGTAAGGTTGTGGCAGGGGAGAGCGTGGCCAGACAGCATCGGATGGTTGTGTGTAGAATGACTGTTGTTGCGAAGAAGAGAAAAAGAGTAAAACCAGAGAAGAAGACCAAATGGTGGAAGCTAAAGAAGGAAGAATGTTGTGAGAAATTCAGAGACGAGCTGTTAAAGGCTCTGGGTGGTAAGAAAGAGCTTCCAAGTGACTGGGCTACTACAGCAACAGTAATTAGAGAGACAGGTAGGAAGGTACTTGGTGTGTCATCTGGACAAAGAATGGAAGATAAGGAAACCTGGTGGTGGAATAGTGAAGTGCAGGACGCCATTCAAAGAAAGAGATTAGCCAAGAAGAAATATGACTGTGAGAGGACTGAAGAGCGGAGACAGGAATATAAGGAGATGGGACATAGAGCAAAGAGGGAAGTAGCTAAGGCAAAGCAGAGGGCGTACAATGAGTTATATGGGAGACTGGACACTAAAGAGGGCGAGAAGGACTTGTACCGATTGGCAAGACAGAGGGATCAGGCTGGAAAGGATGTGCAGCAGGTTAGGCTTATTAAATATGGGAATGGGAATGTTCTAACAAGTGAGGAGAGTGTGATGGGAAGATGGAAGGATTACTTTGAGGAGCTAATGAATGAAGAGAATGAAAGAGAAAGAAGAGTGGAGGTAATAGAAACTGTGGACCAGGAAGTGGGAAAAATTAGTGAGGGTGAAGTCCGGAAAGCTCTGAAAAGAATGAAGAAGGGGAAGGCAGTAGGACCTGATGACATACCAGTGGAGGTTTGGAAATGCCTTGGAGAGATGGCAGTGAGGTTTTTGACTCAAATATTTAATGGAATATTTGAGGGTGAGAAAATGCCTGAAGAATGGAGAAGAAGTGTGCTGGTTCCCATTTTTAAGAACAAGGGTGATGTACAGAGTTGTAGCAACTACAGGGGAATTAAGTTGATGAGCCACACAATGAAGATCTGGGAGAGAGTTGTGGAAGGAAGGCTTAGACAAGAGGTGACTATCTGTGAGCAGCAGTATGGTTTCATGCCAAGAAAGAGCACCACAGATGCCATCTTTGCTTTGAGGATGTTGATAGAGAAGTACAGAGAGGGTCAGAAAGAACTCCATTGTGTGTTTGTGGATTTAGAAAAAGCATATGACAGGGTGCCAAGAGAAGAGGTGTGGTATTGCATGAGGAAATCTGGAGTGGCAGATAAGTATGTTAGACTGGTACAGGACATGTATGAGGACAGCAGGACAGTGGTGAGATGTGCTGTAGGAGTGACAGATAGCTTCAAGGTGGCGGTGGGAGTGCATCAAGGATCGGCTCTGAGCCCCTTCTTGTTTGTTCTGGTGATGGACCGACTAACAGATGAGGTCAGGCAGGAATCCCCATGGACTATGATGTTTGCAGATGACATTGTGATCTGTGGTGAGAATAGGGAACAGGTGGAAGACAACTTGGAGAGGTGGAGGTATGCACTTGAAAGAAGAGGAATGAAAGTCAGCCGTAGTAAGACAGAGTACATGTGTGTGAATGAGAGGGAGGCCAGTGGAACAGTGAGGCTACAAGGAGCAGAGGTCACAAAGGTGCAGGACTTCAAGTACTTGGGGTCCACTGTCCAGGAAAATGGGGAATGTGGTAAAGAGGTGAAGAAGAGAGTCCAGGCAGGATGGAGTGGATGGAGAAAAGTTTCAGGAGTGATTTGTGACAAAAAGGTGTCAGCAAAGGTCAAAGGAAAAGTTTACAAGACAGTGGTGAGACCAGCTATGTTGTATGGTCTGGAGACAGTGTCATTGACAAAAAGACAGGAGAAAGAACTGGAAGTAGCAGAAATGAAGATGCTGAGGTTCTCCTTAGGAGTGACAAGGATGGATAAGATCAGGAATGAGATAATCAGAGGTACAGCACATGTTGAACAACTGGGAGATAAAGTTAGGGAGGCCAGACTGAGATGGTTTGGACATGTCCAGAGGAGGGACAGTGGGTATATTGGTAGAAGGATGTTAGAAATGCAGCTGCCAGGAAAAAGACAAAGAGGGAGACCAAAGAGGAGATATATGGATGCAGTTAGAGAGGACATGGAGGTAGTTGGAGTGAGGACAGAGGATGCAGAGGACAGAGTGAGGTGGAGGAGGATGACTCGCTGTGGCGACCCCTGAAAAGGGAAAAGCCGAAAGAAGAAGAAGAATATAATAAAACAAAAACAAACAAACATAAGAAATTGTCATAACTTACGTGTGCATGTAGTCAGCTGGAGGCTCTCAACACATTTAGTCAAGTATTAGAGAATTCAGTGAGGCCTAGGTCAGAGGATATGGACATCAGAGATTGTAAAATAAATTCAAATCATGCAGGTAACAATTAATGAAGAACCCCAACTGACATAATTAGAAGTAAAAGCCAAAATACTGTATATAAAATGACCAATAAATACACTTGAAATGCATCAATTAAATTAAAAAAAGGAGAACTTTACCTCATGTTTTATAATTTAATTTACCTTCATATTTATTTTTATGCTTTGTTCCAATAAACTTTACATACTGTTTTTAAAAACATATTTTTGTGTTCCTTTTTACTTGTATCTGCATTTGTGCCTCCCAATATTTATATTGTAAATATTTATTTATTTTATATTTATTCCCCCAAAAGTCTTTTTATTTCCATGTGTTTTTACACTTCTCTGTCACCCGTTTTTACTTCATCTTATGTATTTCTGTCTCATGATGTAAATAAGGTGGGCAGAGCTTCTTGGGTCAGCTCCACTTCTATTGGTCAAAAAAACAGGAAGGAGCAGGATCCATGTGTAGATCTACTGTGCATGAAGCAGAAATGCATAAGGTAAAGTCAAAACAGGAGACATAGAAATGTAAGACCCATTTAAAAAAGAAAAACTTGTGGGAAAAAAAATATAAACAATAATTGAATATAAACATTAAAAGGCACAAATGCATCTACAAGAAAAACAAAAATATATATTTTAAAAATACAGTAAAATGTAAATTATAAGCAGAAATATATAATTTATTGGAACTAACCTGGAAAATAAAAAGGTCAATTAAATTATATAACATGAAGTAAATTTCTCCTTTGTAATTTAATTTGTGCATTTTTAGTGTATTTATTAATTTATCAGTCCATTCATATACATGCTTTTACTTCTAATTATGTCAGTTTTGATCTTCCATAACAATGAACATACCAAACAATGGAAAACAAAAACCAAAGTAGCCAGCACTTACCCATTACAGGGTTGGCCTCACAGGTACTTCTTTGTGTACAACTGGATCCAGAAGCTTTAGGTATTTTTCTCCCAGACTAGCCGAGGGAAAAAAAAGACAATGTAGTACTGAAATGTGTGTGTATACAGTATTTAAATGTTAAAATTTACAGATTATACCTGACAACAGGTCCAGAGGAAAATGTTGGAGCAGGTAGGTGGGACTCGAGACCTTTAAAACAAAAGTACATTTACTCTTAAAGTACAAATGATATGGTTGCAGACGTACTAACCAAACCAGCAACCAAGATGAAGTTGAAAAAGTATGAAATGTTTGTTTGGTGTATGAAGAATTTATTTAGGTTTGAAACATTAAGAGCCTGAGGGAGTTACCCAAAATGTGAGCAAGTGGGGGTGTTGACATTATGAATGTTTTTGTATTGCTCTCATTTTGTTTGAATTTGTTTTTCTTTATAGGCTTGTTTTGTATTGGATGCTCAGATGCATCATGTGACTTTTAATTTACTGCACCTGTGCAGCTTTAATTAATAAAAGGTGTGTGCTCCTTCAAACTCTGGGTGAATGAAGTGGAGCAACATGAAACCAAACCATGTTCAAGCGTCACGTTTAATGCTGAGAGCAAAGTGAACTCTGTCAACAAAAAATCAGTGTCTTAATTGCTTTACTCAAACTACCGGTACTTAGAAATTACCTCTCAATGACGAGTGGCTCACTTTACCGCAGTTCTCAAGGCTAGGTTCTGAGTCTGATCCAGTTGTGTCAGATGGGGTTGGATTGAAGAGCTGAGAGCAGAGAGGCACAGCTGATCTCTGACAACCTGCAGAATCAAAGAGAACATGTGATAAATCTTTAGTTTCTGTTCTACATGCATCACTTTGATGCTTCCATCAACTTAGAGACAAATAAAGAGCATTCAAACCTAAAGATTCGCATCAACAAGGGACAAACACCTCTGCTGTGTTACTGTGAACAGTTTAGCACCACCACCACCAAAGTCTGGCACTCATATTAGCCTGCCTGTGTGTCTGTTAGCAAAATATCTCATGTTCCAGTAAATCTTTAATGAAACTCTCAGAAAGTAATTGACTCTCAAGACCTCGTGAATGAGATATATCTTCCTTCAGCCTCTTGTTTAAGCAGCTACAAAAACAGTATGTTGCTGAAATACGTATTTAAAGTAAATTAGTATCTATCTATCTATAGATTAGGCTGCGGTTATTGTTCTGCTGACTAGTGAGCGCATGTGTGTTAACAGGCGCGACGCAAACATCGTGAGGATTCTCGAAGTCGAACAGCCGGGTACTTTGTCACGTGACTGTGTTGCGGAAGTCGTGTTTGGGGGAATACAAACGAGTGCTTCGGCGGGTGAAATTGGTAAAATGGTGAAAAGTTGCTGCGTTAAGGACTGCATTTCGCACATAAAAAAACATCCCGATAGAAACTACTTCATTTTTCCTACATCAGGAGCGAGAAGGGAGAAATTGAAAGCTGCAGTCAACAGAGGCATCCAAAAACCAGATGGATCTGTAAATCCTGCAAAGCTTTGATCACCACGAAGCAAGCACACATATGTGTGTTCGGCACATTTTATTACCGGTACGTATTAGTATTGCTTTTAGAAACATAAAAAAGAAAATAGAGGTAATTTATAACAGTTGTTAGCACTGTAATTGATTAAACATCAGTAGGCCATGCACTTGCCTGGCCAGTGTTGAGTCAAATACGTAAAAATACACCTTTTCTGAGACTGTTGTAATTCTAGTCTTTGTTATCTTTAGGACGGAAAGTAAATGTCCAGTCCCATCCAGACTATGTTCCATCCATCTTCCCTCAGCGCCCAGAGTCAGTTGAAGTTGCAGCTAACAAACCTTCCCTAAAGGTTGCACGATATGAAAGAGCTGCTCGGAGGGCCAAGAAACCAGGTATGTAATGATTTAATTTACTAAGGGAATACGTAACTTAATATATATATCTTCATAACAGATAACCTAAACAGTGAGGAAAACCTGAAACCTAAAACAAAGAAAGTTCTAATATTGTGTTCATGTGTGTGTCAGAAATATTAAAGTACTGTGTGTTACTGCTAACATGATTAAAATATTTCTCCTCTTTTTCCAATAGCAGTAACGCCCAAAGCACGAAGAAAGCTTTCCATGCCAGAGAGATCCACAGCATCCCCAACACATCATTTGGCTTCACAACAGCCGTCGGAAGATGACACGCATGTCAACAATTCATTGATTGACTTTGCCACACTGTGCAGCGCAGAGCTCCTGACACCAGCATTTACTAGGGGCAAAACACAACTGTCTGCAAAAGAAGTTGAAGTTTCACGAAAAATTTCATCTGTCCTGCTCCACTGAAGGTTCCTGCTCCTCCTCAGGTTCCTGCTCCTCCTCAGGTTCCTGCTCCTCCTCAGGTTCCTGCTCCTCCTCAGGTTCCTGCTCCTCCTCAGGTTCCTGCTCCTCTGAAGGTTCCTGCTCCTCTGAAGGTTCCTGCTCCTCCTCAGGTTCCTGCTCCTCTGAAGGTTCCTGCTCCTCTGAAGGTTCCTGCTCCTCTGAAGGTTCCTGCTCCTCTGAAGGTTCCTGCTCCTCTGAAGGTTCCTGCTCCTCTCAGGTTCCTGCTCCTCCTCAGGTTCCTGCTCCTCCTCAGGTTCCTGCTCCTCTGAAGGTTCCTGCTCCTCCTCAGGTTCCTGCTCCTCTTCAGGTTCCTGCTCCTCTGAGGTTCCTGCTCCTCTGAAGGTTCCTGCTCCTCTGAAGGTTCCTGCTCTTCTGAAGGTTCCTGTCAGGATACATGTGGAGCGAGTGATTGGACTGATGAAGAACCGTTTTGGTATCCTGAAAGGTTCTTTACCTGTTCGCTGCATACAGAGTTGCAAAGACGAAAGTATGGATTGCCCACTGTCAAGCTGTGACAAAATTCTGACTGTTTGTGCATCACTGACAAACCTGGGACAGGGGATTGTTTTTAGACAATAGTACTGCTGCATGCAGTTAACCTGTTGGCTTTGTTTTAAAAATATTGACGAATTGAGCCTACAGTTGTATATATGGTATGATAGTGTTTCATTTGTAAAGTTCAAATTTTAGTTTGTTTATTTGATAATTATTGTAGAAAGTAATACTTTCTGAAAATAGTGTCATAATATTTTTTATTCTTCTGCAATCCTTTGATTTGATTTGTATTTTCGGTGGCATGTGAAAGAGCTGTTTTAAAACTGAAATGCTTAGATAGGATACAAATTATGAAAAAAAATTGTCTGTCTTTAATACAATGAGTAATAAACATTAAAAATAGGACGAAACCATCATTTATGTTGTGCTGTTTCCCTTTTTTATGTGAACATTTTTGCATATTCAGTTTCAGTATGAAAAACTTTTAAAAATATTAGTTCTACCACTGACATGAAGTTTAAACAAGCTTAAAGTATAGGTGTCATTAACAGTATTGAATGTGCGTCTTTGCTTCAGACTTTGACAAACATACTTGTTCTGCAACACTGTGAGACTTAATTAACTTTTGCTTGTATACAACAGCTAACAAACAAGATGATAAAGAACCAACAATTAGAGAAAACAATTTTTATTGTTATTGTTGCACTGAAAAATACACTGCAGTCTTTCATTGTGCGGTCCACAGACAATGAACGACATAATTTTGCAGCTCCCGTTGTGCAAATACATCAGAACATTAAGAAAGATAAAATACAGAGGTAAAAATTGAATAAAAATAGATAAAAAATACAGTAAAAACAACAGTATCAGCCATATCAAAAAGTCAGGTGGCCATTATTGCACATAACCTTATTGCACATAACCACAGTGTTTGCAAGTTAACCATGTGTGTTTATAAGTCTTAACTGCTGTTAGATAATGAACAATAAAATAATTTTGCAGCTCCCGTTGTGCAAATAAATCAGAACATTAAAAAAGATAAAATAAAGAGGTACAAA
>JBBPBX010028699.1:22557-36383 GCA_038048925.1 Garcialebias charrua | reverse complement strand
GAACTTTTTATAACATATATAGTAGAAAGACCGTATCAGAACACCGCAGAAGTCTGAGCGAGCTGCTCACGATAGGTTTCACTTTGAGCTGACTGAAATCTGTCAATCATTTCAGTAGGCGTGTCAAAGTGACCAATCAGCGAGCTCAGTTGAGTCCTCTCCGTGGAGCGAAAAACTACCGGAAGTGACGATCGGAAGTGACGGTACGGAGGAAATGACGTAGAATTTGGAGCGAAAACACGAGAATCTACGCGAGAACATCAGCCGAGCTGTAGCAGAGGCTCCGTATACGCGCGTATACGGGCATATACGCGCGTATACGGAGTCTGCTTCACTGTATCTCGGCCTTTAGAATGAAGCTTAGCAGCGGACATTTCACCTTGTTAACAGCTGAGAGCCGGCTGCCGGTGTTCTGTGGCTTGCGGGCCGGCTCTAATAGTTATTAAATATCATCCAGGGGGCCATAAATAATTGTTTTGCGGGCCTGATCTGGCCCGCGGGCCGCCACCTTGACATATATGCCTTAACGGGTCTCCAACATCAGAATGGGCTCAACTTGCCAGTTGTGCCCCATGTATATGTAAAAATTTTCCCCTGGGGACTTGGGAGGTTACCCTGTGCTTGACCTGGGCTTTCTACCTCCACATTGCCATCCAATTACTAGTGGCATAATGGGTCTCTTGCTCCTTTCCTCCTGTTTCTCAGGATTTCCAGAGAAAAAAGGAGATGATGGGTAATCACACTAGTGGAGCACGCTTATGCTGTCTCTAGCTGGTTTTTGTCTATATGTCCAGTGGTAACATCAAGCTGATGTTTCTACATTTGGCATTTTTTCTTCTCAGACTGTGCTCTCTACATACCTTGTAGAGAGCAGCTGGGAAATGCCTGTCATATTAAGGCAGAGGTTCTCACTTGCATTTTGCTGAGCATTTCAAGGGCGTGAATGAATTACGTTCCCATTGCATATGTTGCACCGAGTGACATGACTGATAAGGGAACTGAAAGTTATGCACCATAACTAGGGGTGGGCGATATTACCAAAAAATGATATCACGATATATTTTTTGAAATACCCCGATAACGATATCAGACGATATTTCACATTTTCTCCTTTTATTGAATCAACCAAACAAATGTGTAATTTCAAAATGACTTTTCATAAACAGTCACCAGAATACCACCAAAGTTTATGCTCATTAATCCAGGTATAAATCCAACAGTCACCAGAATACAAAAAAATATATTCATATTTAACAAGCAAAAATATATATACCGCACCAGCCGCCACTGAGGTGTGCGGTAATGACTATTCTAACACTTTAACACATTTTAAAAGAGCATACAGTAAATAAAAAAAATAATTTCTTACTTTAAGCGGCAGCTTCTGTCATCAGTTTGCCTGTTAGCTCCAGCTGTTAGCTCCAGTTGTTAGCACCGCTGCGTTACGTCTGAGCTTCGCAGCTTTCTGTAGCACCACGCAGTTTAAACCCTTTACAGGAAGGACTGTTAGTATCCTAACTTCATACAGTTGGAGACAGAAAAAGTTTTAATAACTTACCGACGCCGCAGTCTGTGCGCGCAGCCTTCAGCTGTTGCATTTAGCCCCCGAACCCGCAGCTCCGGGCAGTCCGGTTTAGCTGCACGCACCTCCTAAAAGGTTGTCGGCTTTATTATTCCAAGTTAGCTCGTTGTCCCCCGATGTCTTCGGCTTCCAGTCCGACATCGAGGCGAGCTCCAGGGACCTCTGATCGCACAAAGCCGGCTGCCCGGTGAAGCTAGGATGCAACTATGAGGCTAATGCTAGCTCGTTACTCCTCCTCGCGGTGTGCGCGCGCATGCGTATTAACAAAATGTAGGGCATCTCCACATGAAGGCAGTCTCCACGGAACACCGGCTGCTGTCTGCTGCTTCACGCGGTCCGCGTTCCTCCACAAAACCACCGTTATCGCAAAGTGACGCAGTCAAATGACGTCATCATAGGATGCCGCGATATAATTTTTTTCACCGGTGTCAAAAAATCCACCGGTATTATCGTAAACGAGACGATATGGCCCACCCCTAACCATAACTCATGTTCCCTGAAGGAAGGGAACGAGGTGCAACATACATGGCCCTTTTCAATGCTGAAAGCTCGGTTAAGTGCATTTTGGAGAATGATGGATGGACGTCAGCGGCTTAAGTACCCAGAGGGCGAGGCCTCTGGCGCGACGGCTGACACCCCTGCCGTAAAGGCGTGAATGTATTCCTTCAGGTAATCGTGCGGGGGTGCAATTCCCATAGCATATGTTGCACCTCGTTCCCTTCCTTCAGGGAACATGAGTTATGGTGCATAACTTTCAGGTTTGTCTTAAATTGGGTTAACTCTACGACAACCGTAAATGTAATTAGAGTAAGAAAACACTTGCTACATGAATTTACTTTCTGCAAATGAGAAGCAACTGCATGATGTCCTAAAGCTAGATTTATACTCAACGCGTCAAAGGATTCATTCATTTGTGATACAAATGTATTAAATTCACCTTCTTCATCTCTGAGCTGGACTTTTCTTTTGTTGTTTTGCCAAAAGTCACGTGATCGCTTCCTCCTCGCTGACTCCATGCATTAAAACCGCAAGACACAAAAACTGTTGTTCTTATTATTCAGCACGCGAGCGGAGCATTTTTTTTGTTGTTGTGTGATTTCAAACAGTTCTTCTTCTACGGTAGATTTCTTCTTCTACCCTTTCTTGCAACATATGCACAGGTTTTAGAGGCTACTGCCACCTGCTGGCCCGTAAAAGAACAGCACTTTGCCATGCTCCGCCGTGCGTCAACCATGAACACAGCGGTGAAACTCTAAACGCAGAAGCCGCACTGCTCAGTGCGCGCGCAGTTCGCGCGCAGAGGGCCAGCGGACCAAAGCGCGAGTATATGTTATATGTTCTTGTTTTTGATTTTGTACATCTACCTTGTGGTGTTTTGCTAGTTTTTGATGCTTTGCATTTCACTTTCTATTTCTCTCTTATGTTTTTTTTTTCTTCTTTTTCTGTTGTTTGTTGTTTAAGAAAATTCTACCATTCATTCTTTAGTTTGTAGCAGGTCGCTTTTGTAAATGAGCCCTCGAGGCTCAATGAGATTTACCTGACTAAATAAAGGTTGAATGAATGAATGAATGAATGAATGAATGAATGAATTGGGCAGCACGGTGGCACAACTGGTAGAGCTGCTGCCTCTCAGCGAGAAGGTTGCCGGTTCAAATCCCGGTCCGGGGCCTTTCTGGGTGGAGTTTGCATGTTCTCCCTGTGCATGCGTGGGTTTCCTCCGGGTACTCCGGTTTCCTCCCACAGACCAAAAAACATGCTTGTTAGGCTGATTGGTGACTCTAAATTGACCCTAGGTGTGAGTGTGAGAGTGGATGGTTGTTTGGTGTGAGTGAGACAGGTCCCTCTTGTAAATGAGTCCCCGTGACTCAACGAGGCTAGCCTGTATAAATAAAGGTTGAATGAATGAATGAATGAATGAATAACTCAGCCTTCAGGCTGCTGGCTGATCTCATAAAATGATGACTCTCTCTGACGAATTCACCTAAATGTCTAAACAATGAACAGGAAGATATAAAATGTCAGCTGTGCTTCAGGTTGACGCTGCAGCTGCAGACAGGCTCTTTGCTGCTGGATGCATTTTAAACCAGTTAGTTTACTTGTTGGGTCTGACTCACGTGTTTTATCATCACTCTCTCTGCACTGGCCTTTTGCACCTAGTTCATATTAATGGAATGTTCTTAATTTATTTTTTACAAAAAGCACGCAGAGCTGAAATTCATGAGACAACTTGTCACATTCAGTTTTTTCAATATTCCTCAAATCTGATTGTAGAAAAAATGTTAGTAAAAGTGCTGGCAGTTCATTTTAAATACACAATAACATGATTAGTTTAACAATGTCAGCAAATACTGTAAGTGAGATCCTGTATTATGGTTTTGTTTAACAGGGTTGGAGGTTACTGTATTTGTTTTGCTAGGTTGAACTTACACATCAAAACAGAAACATGTCTGTTAGGCTGCCTTCAGGCATCCCTTGCAAAAGAGATCTGTGATCTCAATGGGATTTGCTTGGTTAAATAAAGGTTAATAAATAAATAAAAAAACATGTTTGTTAGTCAGCTATAAGAATGTCTAAAAGGCCTCTACTTTTATTTATTGGGGACTGCCTGGTAAGGCAGCCATCTATTATTATCCACCTGACTTAGGGTTTCTTAACTTTACCTTACTCGTCCATCAACTTTCATGTGGCCCGAACCGTAAAGTGTACCCCCACAAATGTTATATCAAAACGACCAGCCATGGCAATGTAATTTGCAAACAAAGACACAGTTTTTCTCGTTGAAAATCACTGACAGAACTCTTAACAGCCTCTAACTGCCTCAGTGAGGTCACAAGACTTTAAGAGGTCTCTGAACAAAACTCATAAAGTGAACCCCAACACGTAGTACTGCAAATCCAAATTTTAAATGGGCAGCAGCGTGGCAGTCCCTGTCAAAGTTTCTCCCGGAGCTTTCTAGTTTACTTATTTGTTTGTTTTATTTGTTTATTTAAATAATCATTCTTATAAAAATGATGACTTATTTGTGAACCAACAATAAATCTTTCTAACTGTAGTCTCGGGTTTAGACTTTATTGTGTTTAAGAATCAAACCGAGAAAGAAAAATCACTAAATCAAAAAGAAGTTTGTGTGTTTTCTTGTCTCAGTCCAGTTGTTTCCATATCATCACATGACCCAGATGACTGATTCTACAGATACATCTACCGTTTTTTTTTTGTTTTTTTTTATCGGTTGGTGGTCTTCTGTGTGTGTTTGTGTGACAGACTCTAATGGAGGCTGCGTGGCCAAGCTTTCATTCTCCTGCCCTCTGAAGGGATTCTACTGCCTTTACGCCAAGTCCTTCTTCAACCTGACGAGCCCACAACCTCGCCTATGGATTCACATCATGCTGCTGCATTTACAGGTGCATTCAAAGTTCCAGATGTGAAACACCTAAAACTACTATTAAACCATTGAACCATGGTAATGTTTTGTTTTTACCCATACTAATGAACCATTGAGTAGATCTTATTTAAATGCATATTGATAACCTAACTGTTATTACTGTAACAGTAGCTGGCAAGAATGTTCACATAAACATCAAATCAAAATACAGAGAAAGACCATTCTTAGCTTGGCTAAAGATTTTTGGTTAATTAGTTTACTCATTCCTTTTAGCACATGATCAAAGTTTAATGATGATATGTTGAGGTCAAAGTGATACAGACATATCATGGGTTTGAAGGACATACGCTGATAGTGGATGTGTGTAATATAGGCTGCCACATCAATGTATCTTAAAAATGCCACTACTTCCCTATAGATGAGAGAAGCAAACACTGCAAAAAATGTTTATCATTCTTACACACATCATCATTCTTTATTGTTGAAACAAGGGAGCTGAGCTGTTTACCAGTCGGTCTTTGTTTTTACCCTCACCTATGGTAACAAACTGGATGGATGGATGCACTTGTTCATGCAAGGCGGACACCTCCTCTCCCTCTCCTGTTCTCCTCCTGCTTTTGTTTATGCTTTGTCTGTGTCTCGGGGCTCCTATTTACACATCTTCTGAAACTAAAACTACTGTCATGGATCTGGTCAGTTGGACTTTCAACACATTCAACAAAATCTTTTCAACAAAGTGGCAGGGTCCTGGAGAGCCCTCATGCCCCACTGAGACTCACACAGCAGGACATGTCATGGATGGAAGCTGATGTGCCTTTCCGTTATGTCTCAGGAGGACGCCAAAAATGTTTATATAATTTTTTTGCTGCAGGGCAGTGCTCTGGGGCACATATTTTATGTTATTTAAAGGGGACCAAAGATGCAAAATTCACTTTTTAATGTTTTTTTTACTCTACTTTGGGTATTTACTTCTTTAAAAAACAGTCCTAGGGCCAAAGAAATGCACCCAGTGGTATATTTACTCTAAGTATATTTATTTTTGGGAAAAAATTTTGGTAGCACAGTGGCACAACTGGTAGAGCTGCTGCCTCTCAGCGAGCAGGTCCCCGGTTCAAATCCCGGTCCGGGGGCCTTTCTGGGTGGAGTTTGCATGTTCTCTCCGTGCATGCGTGGGTTTTCTCCGGGTGCTCCGGTTTCCTCCCACAGTCCAAAAACATGCATGTTAGGCTGATTGGTAACTCTAAATTGACCCTGGGTGTGAGTGAAACAGGTCCCTCTTGTAAATGAGTCCCCGTGGCTCAACGAAGCTAGCCTGGATAATTAAAGGTTGAATGAATTTTTCAGGGATATAAATGTCTCGTTTTCAAATCCTGCGGCTAGCCACAACCCACCCCAAACCTGAGTCCAGCCCCTCACCTAGCAACCCCTGGTTAGGCTCAACCCACTTCAGTATAAAAGACGTGACGGTTGTTTTTCCTGATTTCATCTCATCTTTTGTTTAAATGTTCTTAATTTCATGTGTACAGCACTTTGTTGCAGCTGTGGTTGTTTTAAATGGCTTTATAAATAAAGTATAATTGTTATTTTTACGTTTTAGTTCAATTTTTAGCGTATTAGCGATCGCTCCCAACGAGCAGCCGGCAGACGTAAAACGAGCAGATCACCGCTGCCTGACCATGCAACGAGCGGAGCAAAGCGGGCGGGGATTGGACATGCCGGCGAAGGGACCATCTGCCGCCGGGAGCTGCTGGCTTTTGAGGACCGTGCTCCGATCAGAGGTTGCCTCATACGGATAAATTATCTGGAAACACTCGGTGAACTTTGTGTATGTGTCTGCGATCGCTCCCAAAGCGCT
Organism: Garcialebias charrua; assembly: GCA_038048925.1. Taxonomy (NCBI): domain Eukaryota; kingdom Metazoa; phylum Chordata; class Actinopteri; order Cyprinodontiformes; family Rivulidae; genus Garcialebias; species Garcialebias charrua. Next base: position 29,564 of record JBBPBX010028699.1, on the reverse strand, counting down.
GCATGCAACGAGCGGAGCTAAGCGGGCGGAGGAGGAACGAGCTAACATTAGCCTCGGATTCGGGTGGGCTAATGCTAACAGGTGCAGTAAACGGCGGCGCGCGCATACAGCTTTCGGTAAGTTATCTTAAGCTAGCACTAGCCATTTCTAAAGTGCAAGAAATGCTAACGTAAACCCTTTGGAGGGTGGAGTTAATGTAAACAGATTTTTGAAGGGCGTGGCCTTCAGAGCTCATTATCATAAACAACCTGTTCAGAACGGAAGTGAGAAAAGCCAGAACTAGAAAGGGGATATTTTATTTCTAATCTAAGAATTATTTTGTGTATTAAATTGAATGAACATGGTCTGGATAGCCCACAGACATACCATAAAAATTTATAAAACCAATATTTGGTCTCCTTTAAGAACGGTGCAAACAAAAGCTGAACTTCTGCACCCAGCTGGTTGAGGCTCGCAGCAGAGGAGCAGTAAAGTCCTGATGCTCTGCTGCAGATGCTAGACCACTCCTCTGACCGAGCACAGCAGCTGACTTGTGAACGCCACAATGGATCCACGCTCTTTACAGGAATCAATATGTCCCTTTAAGACCATGTTCTTGAGGACTGCTCTAAAGCATAAATCCTGATTAATGTCGTTTTAAATTCTGTAAACATCGTGTGTGTACATTTACTGAGCAGTTTAAATAGAAAATTATGAGAAAGACGAAAGTGGAACTGTGTGAATGCAAATACTGTGGTTGCAATTATAAATAAGAAGTTTTCATCGCTTGTGCAAAACCGTCAAACCTCTGTAAGTCTAACTGCTCGTGACTTTAAAAAAATACAGAAGATCTGTCTTGTTTGTGAACAAGTTTTACAAACTAAACAGAAGAAAACAACCTTCGTGTTCCAACATAATCATTTCTGCTTTCAAACTCATTTTACCACACCCCATAAATTGATTTGAGGTTGACATGTAAAAACTTGCTCTAAGCAGCTTAGAAAGTTTGACTCCCGTATCAAAAACAACTACCTTTTTAGGCTCCGATGTGATGCTCGTCTAATAATACAACCCTGCTGTTATCCAGTACACTATAAAAATTTAAGAGTTGACACAAAGTGAGGATGAGTGTTATTTCTAAAATTATTTGATCAATTTGCTTATAAAAGTCAACACCAACACACAGCACGAAACTGGATATATTTCTTTGGAGTGACAGAAGCTTCATAAAGCAGGTTATGATTCCATCTTTACACACATCTACAGGTGGGTTTCTTTTTCTGTAAGCAAAAAAATTAATGGAATTTTAAACATTCTCAACTCTATTGTTTAGGCAAATACTAATACTGTATTTTAGCCTGAAATACATGCGATTATGTGACAAGAATATATAGCACTCTTAATGTCCTTTGTATATAACCAACACAAAAAACAATGCAAGTTAAAAATGCACGCTTAATTTTGTTTAAATTCAAAAGAATTGTAATTTAGTTAATGGAATAGACTGAAAACATAGTCACTAGAAATAATGTTCAAACTAGTGGTTTCCAAACGTTTAACAGCAGTGGAAACTTTTGACTCCAGCTATCTTTCTGGGTGGAGTTTGCATGTTCTCCCCATGCATGCGTGGGTTTCCTCCAGGTACTCCGGTTTCCTCCCACAGACCAAAAAACATGCTTGTTAGGCTGATTGGTGACTCTAAATTGACCCTGGGTGTGAGTGAGACAGGTCCCATTTGTAAATGAGTACCCCTGACTCAACGAGGCTAGCCTGTATAAATAAAGGTTGAATGAATGAATGAATCTTTTAGTAAGGCAAACATTCCAATTAGGCCAAAAAAATAAATGACAACACTTATAAGAGTTTGTTTTTACTTATGATCATAAACATCCATTCATCCATCCATTAGAAAAAGTTTTTATTTCCTTGAATTCCCTTGAAGTAATCATCCATCCATTATCACCTGCTTCTTTATCTGGTCGTGGGGGATCACTGGTGTTCACGATCATCCATCACTGTGTGAGAGGCGGGGGACACGTCTCCAGTCCATCACAGAGACTCAAACCATTCACTCTCTCGCTCACACCTAGAGACAATTTAGAGATCAGTCTAACATGCATGTATTTGGTCTGTGGGAGGAAAGTACCTGGAGAAAACCCACGCAGCATGGAGAGAACATGCAAACTGCACCCGGATCCAGCTGGGATTTGATCCGGCAACCTTCTTGCTGATGGGGCAGCAGCTCTACCAACTGTGCCACCTGCGTGAGCCTGATAATTTTTTTTATTTATTTAGTAACAGTTATGACAAAAGATAAAATAAAATAGTAATAATAATAATAATGATGGCCCCTTTTGTTTAAATTTTTTTTTGTTTCTGACAGTTATCTTGACCCCAAACTTGGTGTTTTGCGATAGTGGGCTCCCGAATTACACTTTGAGAACCACTGATCCAAACACAAAAAAGTAAATAAACCACAAAATATATGAGCTGACAAATTCAGTAACTTTTTAAGTTCTTGTTTTTAAGTGTACTGTACTAGCTAATTTAGAGAGCTAATTTAAAACGCAACAAACACCGTTTTCTCATTAAAAAAAATAACTTTGCAGATATTAGAGAAGTTTCACTCAACATTACAATTTATATTCTGATGATATGCTACGAGTTCAAACTTCTCCAGCATCATATGAAACCAACAAATGTGCATTTACCTCGTGAGAACGTCCCATTAGCTGAAGTCGAGCTCGCAGCCGCGGCGCGCATCACTTCACCAACTCTCATCTACAGACCAGGGTCCGCTCGCTCAACCACACCCGAGTGCACCGGAGGAGGGGCGGAGCGGTTACGTCATGTTCTAGTCTGGAGACGCGGACGTCGCGCTGCACCGATACAGTACATGTGGCAAGCGCGCCACACTCTGGCAAGCAGGTGGGTAAAATGACCAATTTATGTCAAGTGTTTAAAAACACTAAAATACACAATTTCTTGACTTTTTTTTTATAATAAATAGTTCCACAAACATGTAACAAATACATAAAAAATATATCTACACTACAAGTTGATATAGAAAAGTGTTCTTTTGTTTTAAACAAACCAAATAAATAAACATAAAACTGCAGCATTTTAGTGCTGATTGTCATTAAGAATAGGAACCATCTCTTAAAACTCCTGTTTCAGAACCCTAGCCTGCTGATTTAGCTGTTGCACATGGAAGTTAATACAAAAACCCTGCTCCACAAGATTGAAATAAGCAACTAAAATGCATTTCTATCACATAACTATTCAAAACTTTTGCACTGATTTGAACAAATAAAAGTTGAACAAAATATAAAATGATGTGATATTAGGATCACAATGGCCTAAGGTTTAAAGTGTGCCATCTTATAAACCATAAACTGTTCACTACTGGGCTTTATTCTGTGACTGACTGAGGTGATGTTTTGCCAGCCTTGGTTTATAAAGTGATTTCCTCTATGTCATCATCAAATGAGTGGATGGCACGGACAGTAGGTTTGTTTTCTGCAACGTGCAGGGTGTTACTGGAGGACGCAGGCGGAGTGGAAGACCCTGAGCTGAAGCTGAGCAGTCCGTCTCGTCTTGAACGCACACCGTTGGGGGTTGAACTATTCAGTACCTCCATTTTATTGGCAGGGATAGAAGTGTCACCCGCAAGCACAGCCTGGGCACCGAACAGCTGCTGCAAGAGGCTCGCCTTCTTGTCCTTCATCACCCTCTTCTCTGTCTCCATCCCTCCCAGGTTAAAAAGTGCTGCCTCTTCTAGTGCAGGGTCCCTGTCCTCTTTGGGCGGAGGCTGGGGGAAGCCGGAGGCAGCGTGGGAGGTCATATGTCCAAACGAAGGGGCGTAGCCTCCAAAAGCCAGCTTGTCACTAGATGTTTGGGATCGCAGAGTTCTCCTTCCTGTTCTTCCTGTAACAGCGCCGCTCTCCTCACCTGGTCTCCTCCTTCCACCTTCTCTAATCCCAGCAGACAAGCTAGCCAAGTCCTCTGAGTCACTGTGGTTGAAGACTGAAGAGTTACGGTTCGTCTGCTCAGGAGGACGTGGAGACGTAAATTCACCAGTAGCTCTTCTGGGTTCAGAAGGAATCATCTCAGTAAATGTGGAGTCCCGGTCTCCCTGGCCTTGAAGGTCTATTTCACGCATTTTAGCCAGCAACTCTTCTTTCTTTTGACGAGTTTCCTCTGCTGACTGGTGATCGGCCGGCGAGTCCTTGTTCCACCTCGCCACCTCCTCCTGGACATGGCCTCGCCTCCAATAGTTGTATTCTTCCTTCTGGGTAAAAAGGGAACTCTTCTTCTTTCTGTCTCCCTCTTCATCATCTTCCATTTTCGAGCCTAGAAAAAAAAAAGTCAGAATTTAGTTCAGATCGTGATGAAACCTTTTACATTTTATATCTTTTGTAAATACTACGAAAACGATATGAACTCCTTACTTGTCATGCAATTGTCTTTGCCATCACTTAGTCTATTTGCCTTCTCTTTCAGGACATTCAGATCTTGGTCGAACTGTTTCTTCTCCGTCTCCTGCTCTTTTGGCTTCTCCCGTTCTTTTTCTTTCTTCTTTTGTTCTTGCATGTTTTGAGACATGTTCACTGCATGATTGTCCACTTTGTCAAACCCCTTCAGAACGAATATAAATGAGCAGAAAGAGGTTAAAACAAGAGTATTTAAAGATGAGGTGCAGCTCAAAAGGAAAAAGTAAGCATAGCACCTTAAGAGACAGGTATTCGTTAGGCGCCTGTTCGCTGTATTCATTGGCGTCGTTAATGGCAGGAGGAGGAGAGGGGAAATCCAGACTTGACGTTCTGTTTTCAGTCTGTACTGCCTTGGTGCTGTTCATGCCGAGGACTGTAAGAAACCAAACAATATACAATTATAATTATCAGTTTTTAATTTAATTTTGAGAAGTTTTCTTGTTTGTGTGCAGTCACCCGAAACCTCTTACCTTTCTGCTTTGTGTTACTGTCCATCTCTTTTCGTATGGGTGTTTTGATCATCCGGTTGGCGTAAATATTCCTAGCATCCAGTTCTCTTTCTTTTTCCTGAATAAAAGACAATAGAACAGCGTTTCATACTGTGCAACATGCAATAAACATTTGTGTCTGACAGCAAGGGTTGCTATCATGCCTAAATGTAGTATTTTTTTGTGTGTTGCACCTTGAGTTTATTGGTCAGTCGTTCCATCTCTTCTTGCAGATTCTTGATCGCCTCCTGAGCAATGACAGTCTTCTTCTTCTCTCCAACCAGCTGCCTCTGGTAGCTGCTGTTGCTCAGCTCCATGCTGCGCTCCAGCTCCTTTAACCACACACAGACGAAACTTAAACAAACCCTGTTCCCAACGAGTAACCATGGTTGAAAATGGCAACAAAAAAAAGACAAAAAACAGAGTTTACGACTCTTGAATTTATAGAGAAGATGGTCAGATGTAACTGCAAAAACATTACATGGAGTAAACCATGTATTTTGACGTAAAAGGACTTGTATGACCAGCCTATTGTATGAACTTGCAAGACAGATACTGTATGTGTAACTTGGTGTGTAGCAGCCAATACCTCAAGCACACAGAGATAAAATACTGCAGCTTGTTAAATGCATATTTTAAAACAGTCATGTCTCAAAATGAGAACATGGACATATTTTACCTTGTCCAGTCCAAAGCAATTTGAACTAGAGAAATTGCATTTCCTACGAAAATGCAGTGTGAATGCTTATTGCTGAAGAACTTGCTGAAAAACAGCTGAAATTAGCTAAGAACCTGCTGAAATGTAGTTGAAATGGAAGAATAAGCTTAAGTTAGCAGAAGAAAGCAGAAATAATACATATACCAGTATATGTATGCTGAATTTGGTTTAAATAAGCAGAAACGAGCACAAAGGTTAGTAAATTAGCTAAAAAAGCTTTATTAGCCACACACACAAAAAAAAGCTGTAGCTGAAAAGGCAGAAAGCTTAAATTACCAGAAGGAAGTGTGGAGAACACAATTTTGCCCAATACCCATAGCCTTAAAGAAGCAGAAATTAGCCCCCAAAAAAGGACAATATCTGAAAAAAGCTGAAATAAAAAAACAGCCAAACAGTAGCTAATAAAAGAAAAAGAAGCTTAAATTACCAGAATGAAGTGGAGGTGCCCAATAAGGCTGAAAGAAGCAGAAATGAGCAGAAAAAGGCAGAAATGATATAGGAAAAAAGTAAAAACTTGAAAAAAAAAAAACAGCTCAATGGTAGCTAAAAAGGCAGAAAGAACCTTAAATTACCAGAAGCAAGTGGAGAGAGCATATTTTAGCTGAATTAGTCTGAAAAAAGTTTAAATGGGTGCAAAAATTATGGAGTTATCAAAAAAAAAAAGCTTAAAAAACAACAACAACCATCTTTGTAAATAGTACTGGTAGCTTAAATAGCAGAAAAAGCTGAAACTTGCATAAATAAGCTGAAAGGAGCATAACAAGCTGAAATTAGCAGAAAGAAGTTAGAAGATGCACAAAAATGTCATAGCTATTAGAAAGAATAAAAAAGGATCACAAAACAGCTATAAAAAAACAGCTGAAATTAGCTGAGTGCTGAAAAAAGTTTACATTTGCACAAAGAAGCTGAAAGAAGCTGAATAAAACAAAACGTGAAAGGAGCAGTAAAAGATTGTAAATGAAGGATGTAAAATGAGCTCAATTCATTTTCTATGAGAAAAAAGGGTCAGAAAAGGCTAAATATTTCAAAAGGCTAAAGTTGCACCAAAATCAAAAGTCATAGCACCCTTCTCCTGTTGATATAGGATTCGTTGAAATTGAACAAAAATTGTGGAATGAGAAAGATGCCGAAAAATGTACGGAAGAAAAATGGATCACAATAGTGTGAATGCTTCATAAACATTCACACAACTAGATAAAGTAATAGGGCAACATTAAACAGCTCAGAGACATTATTATTGTAATTATTCAACCCATATAATTTCCTCCAGCTGTTAAAGAAGTTTTATAGTTGTAATATAGTTTGACTAAACACATCAGTGAGGAAAAC
>JBBPBX010028699.1:7123-17317 GCA_038048925.1 Garcialebias charrua | reverse complement strand
TATATATATATATATATATATATATATACATATATATTTAATCAATATTGTAACTGATCTGTAAAATTAAAAAAATCAACAATAATAAATTATCTTCACTCCTTCAACCTGCTTGTCATTAGCTACGTGCTGTTCAAGTTGTCAATAGACTGTATTTATATAGCGTCTTTATATTTTATCAAGATCCTCAAAGCTCTTTACACTACAGTCTGTGTCCTCATTTACCCATTCAGCACTCTGCTAGATCTATACAGAGAATAATCGGTGCTTACACACATCAGAGGCAATGAGGGGTTGTGTCTTGCCCAGGGACACTTCAGCATGTTACTGCTGGTGGAATCGAACCCCCAACTCTCCCATTGAAGGACAACTGCTCTAACCACTCAGCCACAGCTGCCCCTGTCTTGTAAAACTTTAACCTGATCAATAAATCTAATGTAGATGTAAATACAGTATCAGTGTAACATTATCTTTGTTGTCCTCATTGTTCGTCTGAAATCTTTACTTCTCTGCAAAGAAAATAAATCCACTGCTGTCGATACTAATCAATCAGGTCTTCACCATACGTGACTGACGTTTCTTTGTTTAATTTGTATTTCGTAAAACACTTGATAACTTTATGGTGAATAGTGGAGGAAAGAAATTGTGAGTGCACGTTAGGAAGACTGTTTCAACACTTTAAGTGTTAAAACAGGTTTAAAAGTAGCTGTTTACTTAGATTCTTGAGGGTGGACAAAGCTAAAAACATTCAGCCGATCTATCAATTATCGGCATTAGCCTTCTCCTCCCATATCGGTATCGTCAATAGCCAAAATGTCCATATTGGTCGAGTTGATACATTTGAAAGTAGCTCTCAGATTCTCCTTGCCTCTTGGCTAACATCTGGCTCTTGCTGTAGAGAAAACCCAGCTGATGAGCAGAAAACAAGCATCAAACAACACTCCTGCAAAAGAATGCCTAAAGAATTAGGTCATGATACAACTGAGCAATACATTATATTTATTTTAACAGGCTCGGTCTGTAGAAAAGAGCCTCTATAATCTGAGTGTTTACGCAAAGAGATGTTCTTATTCCTACGAGTTTTAAAAACACTCAAATTCTCCCTTTTTCCCCTCTTTCTCACACAAAGGCATGCTTCAATAAGCCCACCCTTCAGGTCAGTTAACATAAAGCTTGTTTGAATGTAGTTCAGTCTGACTTAAGAATGTACCGGTAGTCATAAAAAAACAAAGTGTGGCATAATTTACTAACATTATGTTGAACAGATCAGTGGAGCAGAAATTATCAGCAGAGAATAGTTGAAATGCAAATTAGGTTATCCCCCACTCTTCACCAACAGGAAAAATAAAAATCTGCGCTCTTGGTGTCAGCAGCAGCAGCTCCCAGCAGGAAAGTCATATTTCTGCTGTGTGATGCAAACCTGACAGCGGTGTAAAAATTTATTAATCTGCTAGAACCACTATAAAAACTTTTGAGGTTGAAGTTTTAAGATGGCAGCAACACACTTTAGGCTGTGCCCATTTGGACTATTAGCTCGTTAATCTTGTCAGTAATGAACTGTTTCACAGAATGACCACATCATTTATATTTAGTATTTATTTCTTTGTGATCTATGCTAACAGTGGTTCCGTATCCGCTGATCTCTTTGACAGAGCTGTTTTTACAACCAGAAAATGAGAAGCTTTGACAGATAACAGATTACATTTGGTCTTGTGTGTTTAATCACTCAGAACAATCCCTCATTGTCTTCAAACGAGAACAACCGAATCATTGTGGCTCTCAACACCCCCAAAATAATAAACACATCGCCACACATACTTGTGTTTTTAACGTCTGCTACAAAGACATATTTTAATTGATTTTTTTTTTGTCAACTGAAATACCTAACATTTAGTCAAATATCCATACTTGTATGTATATTCCTACTTTAAAAAAAATAGTGCCGTATTTTTCGGACTATAAGGCGCACCAGGTTATAAGGTGCAATATCAATGAACTGGTCTGTTTTCATACATAAAGGGCGAGATACACTCGAGCGTCCTCACGATACGCCAATACGCAGCGTACGTACGCCCCGTACGCAGCGTAGCCCCGCGTAGCCCCTCAGGGCAAGTACGCGCAAAGGTATTTTTTTACTACGCATACGCGATCCGCGTGCGCGATACGCGGTGTCTGACCATAAACTTCCCGGCGCCGGACTGTTTTGTATGTTACACAAATGAAATAAATTCCCCTTCTTTATCGCTGATCGGGCCTTTTCTTTTGTTTTTTTGCCTAAAGTCAAGTAACCGCTTCTTCCTCCGTTCACTCGATGATTGAAATGAATGAATTCAGGTCCTACCTTGGTGCGCGATGTTTTAATATCCCCTGGTGGGCTGTGTGCTGCAGGAAAAGCGCTCCCTGTTATTATTTTTATTTCTGAGAGAACTTTTTATAACATATACAGGTAGTCCCCGATTTACGAGCGCTCTGATCTGCGAGGTTCCAGACTTACGAGCTGCACATTTTTGGAAAAAACGAAAAAAATACTGAGTTTTCATGTGTTTTTTCACTTCAGTTAGCAAGTTAAGCATATAAACACACGTTTCCGATCATTTTTATGCACTCAAAAGTAGTTTTTAGATGAAAATAGAGTGTTTTTAGGTGCGCTAGCGAAAACCGTTCCAATTTACGAGCGGATTTCCGGATTTACGAGCGAAATGGCGGCCGTTCCAAATTACGAGATTTCCGGTTTACGAGCGCCTCGTTGTGACGGATCTCGCTCGTAAATCGGGGACTACCTGTATAGTAGAAACAGCGCATCAGAAGTTCCGCAGAAGTCTGAGCGAGCTGCTCATGTTGAAGGTTTCACTTTCAACTAGGTTTCACATTCAGCTGACTGAGCGCTGTCAATCAATTCAGTAGGCGTGTCAAAGTGACCAATCAGCGTGCTCAGTTGTCCCCTTCGTGTGCAGCAGCTCATATTACAACAAGGAGAACGTCTGAGCTGGAGTCAGCTGAAGTGAAGCAGCCGCTCCGTATACGCGCGTATACGTCCGTATACGCGCGTATACGGAGTCTGCTTCACTGTATCTCGGCCTTAAGACGCATTAAGCAAAACAAAACAGTCAGATAAGTCCAACTTTGTTCAACTCATTCACTGCACATAAAATCGGTTTGAGGTCGCACAACCAGAATTAATACATGAGGTCAGGGCTTAATTTGTAAACTGACTGATGTTGGAACAGTGGACAGGCCGGGGGGGTGGTGTGGGGTCCTCTCACAGAAAATTTTGAATAACAGATGCAATTTCTTGCATTTTGGTGTATTTAAATGGGTTGTTCTACATTTGTACATTTACTTACATTTGTAGACGTTTAATAAAATTACTATTTTGGAGTGGAACAGCAGGTTGTGTGTGATTGGAGCAGCTCCGATTCTGTCGGGTGTCCTGAGCCCCCCTCGTCCCTCCCCTCACTTCACGGTTCTGAGCTGAACTCTTCTCCGATGAATTCAGTCCTGGTTGTTGCTCCTGTCTCGTGGCATCGTTTGAAGCACCTGAAGGCTTCAATTCTCTGTTGTCGGACAGTCCAGCCATCCATCAATCCATTTTTTATTAAAGTAAATTGGACGGTCTTTAGACATTTTGATCGCTGTTGTTATTTTTAACAAATTGGCACCGTTGTTTTGAAATGTAACATAATGTGAATAACATCAAACATTTCTATACATGTATTTGTATTTTTTATTTATTTTTACAGTAAGCTTTTTTTAAATGTATTATGTCTGAAATGTAGCAGGAGTTCAGACCCCTGCTGATGTCGTGTGCACACTATGTTGAGCTGTCTGGAGACGCTGTGCATAACTTGCACTGTCCACAGGGCATTTATTTATTCTGTTGAATAAATTATCGTTTCTGTTTCGGGGATTTGAGAGGAGGAGGAGAGGGGGTGTTTTTCAGTGCGCAGCCCCACTGAGTAGGAGCACTGAGAGACTGAGGTAGAGATGTGCGATATGGCATAAGATTCATATTGTGATATGTATAGTGAAGGGTGGTGGTAACGATATACATATGATTTTGGTATAAAACTTGCAATAGGAATGGAAAATAAGCATAGGGTGACCTTTTGCCATCATTTTTGAAAACTGCTATACAACAAAATACTGTAATCTCAATTAAGAAAATTCCACTGGGTCAAGAGTTTTTAAATAATAAACAAATCAAGCATTGGGCTTCTTTCTTTTAGCCATATGTTTTAAACAAAATACTGTAATATGTTAACTATTAACAATTTACAGTATTCTCACTTAAGAAATGAACAGCAACACAGTAGCATTTTACACTGAAGACACTTCACCTCTAGTGGGCGTCTCCTTCTGACACAAAATGACGACCAGTTTCCTCTGTGGTTTTTACCAGAGGGTTTCACAATAAACTCACACAACACAGCGTTCTTTTCACAGATCAGAGAGCGGGTTTCTCTAAAGCTGACCAATGCTTACTTTAATTTTAGAAGGGGAATTTGACGGAACACAGAGTTTTGCGCATGCATCTGAGTACGGCAACACTACATCAAGCCGGACGTGGTTAGCTTAGCTTCACTACTTAGCTCTTGAAGAAAAGATTTTAACACCACTTACGCACAGTTTTAAACTAAAATAAAGTAACGATTAAATCTGAAAACTCTGATTTTGCACTTTAACACCACTTTTTTTTTCATTCATTCAACCTTTATTTAAACAGATAAGTCACATTGAGCCTCAAAGACTCATTTACAAATGAGATCTGTTGCACAGACAATAAAAGTGGTGAAAAATAACACATAGGGTTTGGAGACAAAAAAAATTCCTAACATATTTTTGACCTTTGTTTGAAGGTCAAAAATGTGGTAATGAAAAAAAGTATCGCATACAAGCACATAATGACGCCGACATTACGCAGAGGGCGGGGGGGACTCAAAGGCGGTTGAGCAGCCAGCTCATAGATCTGTGCACACTCATGGGGGGCGGGGGAGCTGCCGAGGACGGCCAGAGGCGAGAGTCCTGAAATGATGACAGAATGTTTATTCAGCTGTGCTCCTCTGAAATGTCAGTGGAATTCCTCAGTAGCAGGTTTGGGAGGGGTGAGAGCATCAAGTTTACAAAACTTCTCAGGCGTGTTGAGATAAGACGGCCTATCAAGGCCAGTCGGGAGCCGAATGTCAGATAAACACAATTGTTTTGGGAACAGGCAGAACTTTAATGTCATCTACCTTCAGTCTGTGTCGGTCCACTCGCTTGTCCAAATTAATATAACCATACCAATGGAACGTGCCTTAGAAAATCCCCGAGATCTAATCCATTTCAGCCAAAAGTCTGGATTTTCGAGACATGAACCAAGCCATCATGTAAGGCAGGCAGCCTGACCAGGTCCAGATTTGCTGCCGACGTCTTCCCTTTGTGTTGATAGACCAAGAACCAGCCAAATCCAAAAAACAGGAACCAGTTATCATAAATCCAATTAAATATGCGTCCTTAAGATCCACAGATGACAGACACGTCATCAAGTCTTCCAAGTCGATGAGATATCNGTAAATACAAACACCGCCGCCTCGTGTTTTCCCTGTAGTCTCGGTGCACCGGTCCGTTCTGAAAAAGAGTCTATTATCCAACTCATAAACAGAGTCTGGTGTATCCTCAGAGATCCACGTTTCCGTTAGGCAGAGCACGGAGCACCTTCTCATCTCCTCCGACGTGGTCACTCTCAAACGAAGTAGATCCATTTTGTTGTCCAGCGAGCGGACGTTAGACAGAAAAAGAGCCGGCATCGGGGGTCTACCGGTTTTAGCGTCTGCCCGCAGTCTCGTCATAATTCCTGCTCGGCAACCCCTCTTCTTTCCTCGTGAGCAACGCTTCCTTTTCTTTCCCCTGGAGCGCGTCTGCTTCCAGAAAGATGTCCTTAACAGCTCCAATCTTCCGAGCTCTGATTTGAGTTCGTTGCTGATTTCAGCTGTGCCCTGTGGTAAATCCGCTCCGATTCTTAACAGTTCAGTTCGGCTATAATTCACCCGCAAAAAACGCGCAGAGTCAGGTACAAAAACACTATTAAAATTACTAAAAACTAGGGATGAACCGGGAGCTCGTGAAGCTGCGGCTGCTCTGAGCGCAGCCATCTTGCCAGATATTTGAAAGATAGGAAACAGTTTGTACAAATAAATGATGTAAGATCTGACCTCTGTAATATCACATGTGGAGTTCCTCAAGGCTCTGTACTTGGACCAAAGCTATTTATTTTATATGTGAATGACTTGGTAAATGTGTCAGGACTCCTTAAATGTGTACTTTTTGCTGATGATACCACATTTTTTGTTTAGGTGAAGATATAGAACAAATGTTGGAATTGATAAAGACAGAATTTGTCAAAATACAAACTTGGTTTAAAATCAATAAATTATCATTAAATCTAGAAAAAACTAATTACATGATATTCAGTAATAAAAAGAAAACTGTTGATGTTCCACTCAAAATTGAGGGTGTTGAGATTTGTAGAGTGAGTGAGGTGAAGTTTTTGGGTGTTATCATTGATGACAAACTGACATGGAAACAACACATAAATTCTGTAAGAATAAAAATAGCTAAATCGATTGCAGTACTGTACAAAGTCAGAGACTTATTGAATGATAAAGCTCTGTATTTGTTGTATAACACAATCATTGTTCCACACTTAATCTATTGTATTGATGTTTGGGGAAAGCGTGTAAAACAATTACAAAGCCTGTTTTTGTTTTACAGAAAAGAGCTGTAAGAATTATCACTAGAAAGCATTCACTGTCATCCATCAAGCACATTATTTTACCAACTGAAGTTATTGAAGTTCCATGATTTAGTAGATTATAATATTTTATCAGTTATGTATAGGGCTCAGAATAACCTTTGAATATCCAAATGCATTTTGTTAAAAGATAAAAGTTCTTATAATCTTAAGGGGACAGAGATATTTGTAAAACCACAAATCAGAACTATAGTTCTGAATTGTGGTTTTACAAATATCTCTGTGTATAGTTTGAAGGGACGTTCTACCTCAATCCAGGGGATTATGGAATGGCTTGGAGAATAGTTAAAAATGCCAAGTCAATGTGTACATTTATGAAAATGATCAAAACGAATTTGTTAAAAAATATACATGAAATAGCGTAATGTGTATTGTATTAGTTAGAAAATTAGGAAGTTAGTCATTTTGTACTGTTGCTGGAAGATTATTATTGTTTAACTGAATGTTTGAAAAAGGAGCAGATATAATAAGATTTATTCTTCTTTCTGCTACCTTTCATTTTTTTATATTTTGTACGTTATCATTTATGGGATTGTCTTGTATTGTGTTTTTTTGTAAAACAAATGAACAAATTTAATAAACATAAACAAACATAAACATTGAGCTCCTCAGTCCAGACCAGCAACAAGAGCAGAGTCCAGTCTACAGCGCCCTCTGGAGGCCGTGTTGGACACATGGACAATAAAACGTATTACAGCAACTTTTTATGAGAGCAAGAAAAAATCTGAATGTGAAAGTTTATTCCACCGAATTTAATCTCAGGACACTATAATCCACAGATTGTCATCTCAGTTTCTTAAGTAATCTATTTGGGTGTTAAAATAATTACCAATAGGTCAAATATTAACTTTCACTCATTCTCATTTTCTGTTTCAAGTTATAGATTTGGGTAAACAGAAACAATCCAAGCACCATTTGTCAAGAGTCGGATTCGGATGTTATTAAATGTCAAAGGTCAAATGTCAGCTACTGATTCCCTGCAGTGTAGTTCAGCTGCTGCTGGCAGACTACCTCTGTAACATAGTGATGTGATAAGCAACTTAACAGTTTTGACCAACATTTAGCCGTTTCTCAGTTCTCAGAGCTAAATAGTTTGTATTGAAAGAAATGCTGGACACCTTTCACAGAGTTTTATTCAAAAGGTAGTGTCAAGACGCTGCAAATAAATGTTTTAATCCATACCTGTCACTGTGTATGTGCCAATAAATATGATCAATATCCGATTTTAAATTAGCAGGAGGAACAGGGAACACCAGATTAAAAGTGGGCTTCAAGTGTCTCAAACTTGGCTATGTCCCTGAGAGTGAAATACAGTTTTGTGGCTGACTCCCAGTCGTGTGGCTGCTGCAGTCCATTTTAATGGACAGCCACTTGGAAGTTTTCGTCCATGATCGGATCACCACACAATTTGTAGCTTGCCTTGCTTCAGGGAACACGTTCCCTCTCCTCAACGGCAAAGCCACAGTCCATGTCTGCAAAATAATAGAATTGAGAATAGAAATGTGAAATATTTTATTTAACTTTATTATAAATAGTTTGAAATGTCAGATGTTTGCTGACTAAATGGACACGTATGAGAGGACGAGCAGTGACAGCTTACAAATTACCAGCTCTATCTCACCTATACATGATTAAAATATACTTTGCCAACTTGCGCTTTAATGTATAAAATTGCATTATTATTTAATGCAAACGGTTATTTCATTCTGTGAAGATGTCAGTTACCTGTGAGGCAAGAGAAAGAGTTCATCTGGAATCTCCCCAGGACATGATGATGCAAGGCTGCTTGGCCGGATCCTGTTTGTTCCAGAGGTCTTTAAATTCGTCCAGGTCTTTCTGCAGAACACAGATGAAGCAGAATGCCAGCAAGCATTGGTGTTCATGGCTTCCATTGAAGTTTCCGCTCTCTCTTAGGTCTCCAAACAAGTCCATCCAAAACTGAAACCTGTGGCTACATTATATTCAAAGTGGTTCTGTTTATAATGATTAAAGAAACGTCTCCTCTATTCGATTTCTGATCATATTTAAAGCATGCAACAAATGTACGTCATAAACAAATTGAGGCTTTTTACTTTTCCACAGACAGTCTAAGGGGTAATTAAACAAAAAAATGAGTGGGTTATAAAATAAAAAAAACGCTGTAGTTTTCATGTCAGTTGGGTTGCCAGATAAGAAATTATGAACTTACTGTATAGTACTGTCGCTTTAAATTTTGATAGTAAGGGAGACCGGGTATGGTTGTAACACTTTTTGCTCCAGCACCTTTAACTCACAGAATTTTTGAGCTAGAGTTTTCAAACTTTTATACAAAATACCCACATTTGTTGACTACAAATGGCACCAATTCAAACCTCTGCAAGACAAACATTAAATATCACAGACCTCATGAGTTCATGTCAAATACATGGTGGTCCTTTGTTACAACCTACCCCGCTACCGGGGTAGGTTGTAACACCTGCTGGGGTAAGTTGTAACAATTAGACAAAAGAAGCAAAAACAGAGGCCACACCATGTGATATGCTTCAAAAAGAGGTTTACTGAATTAAAAGAACAATA
Organism: Garcialebias charrua; assembly: GCA_038048925.1. Lineage (NCBI taxonomy): Eukaryota > Metazoa > Chordata > Actinopteri > Cyprinodontiformes > Rivulidae > Garcialebias > Garcialebias charrua. The sequence goes on along the minus strand of JBBPBX010028699.1, from coordinate 7,971 downwards.
CAAGAACAATGTCTCTCTCTCTGTGACTGACCATAACTCAAATATACTGTTTGTGTGTGTGCATGTGTGTAAATTATTCTACTAGAACAAACTTCCTTAACATGTAGGCCTATAATGCCTAAATATAATTTTCATTCAACCTTTATTTAGTCAGGTAAATCTCATTGAGCCTCGTGGACTCATTTACAGCGACCTGCTACAAACTAAAGAATCAATATATAATATAATGCCATATACAGTAATGCCATATAAGGCCTAAATATGTGTTACAACCCACCCCAACCCTGTCAGCCATGTTTAGCTAGCTGTAGTAGCATAGTGGTTTGAAATTAGCACGGGAAAATGCATCACATTTTGCCTGAGAAATTACACTTTCATCTAATGTAAGTCATATGGTTTTATCTGCAACAGTATAAGTACTAAACAAAATATAGTCATGGTCAAAAAGTTTACTTTCTTACCTCAAAATCCATTTTTTCTCCTTAGTATCTGCATGTGCCTGTTTCCAGCCTTGACAATCACAATATGGGATTGGGGGGGAAGCGGGTAAACACTGAAATTATCATGTGACTCCTATCTTATCCCTGATTGGTGGAACTGGTGGTGTTACAACTCTCCCCATGTTACAACCACCCGGTCTCCCCTACTGTACTGTACATGCACTTTGGTCTAGATCAGGGGTCTGCAACCTTTACAATCCAATGAGCCATTTTTACGCCTTCGTTCATTACATTAAATGTGTCCGGACCCGCAACAACCTGCTACAGCTGTGGTCAGGGCCGGATTTAGGAGGATGGGGGCCCCTGGGCTTGAGTCATCTTGCGGGGCCCATATATATATACCGGAGT
>JBBPBX010028698.1:13708-30097 GCA_038048925.1 Garcialebias charrua | reverse complement strand
ACTTTCTGTAAGTTTCATCAAAATCTGTCGTGTGGTTCATGAGCTATTTTGCTAACAGTCAAACACTGAGCTAACAGTAGTTCAGAGCTCCAGAGAGCAGGAGGCCGTGCTGCGACAGAGTGAGTCCGACCAGAGGAGGCTGCCGTCGGACACATGAGCTGGGAACGGCCGGTGGACCCTAGCGGCCGAAAGTGGTACTGCTCCATTTTTTTCAGTCAGAATGAATGAAATCGGTCAAATCTCAGACAAAAATTGGTCTAAAAATATGGGAAAAAATCCATAAATACTGTATGTCGCTTTGCCCTATAAGTCGCAGGGCATGGAAATTAGGCAAAAGGGTGAGACTTATAGGCCGGAAATACGGTATGTCCATTCAAGCTGAAAGGAGGATGCAATACAACACAATCTACAGTATCTGGTAATTTACCCAGAATGCATTGCAGCGTAAATAAAATGGTAACATCTGTGTCATTAAAGGTATTGTGACATGATGTTGGAAATTTGCATATTTGTCACAACATATATATAACATACTGTATCTCTAAATGGTTTTCAGAATCTGTTGGAATCCTGGCAAAAACCAATGCAGATTTGTTCCTGTCTTTGATTTTATACGTCTACCTTATAATGTTTTGCTAGTTTTTTGATACTTTGTTAAAAAAAAAAAAAAAAAAAAATTTTCTCTCTTTTTGTTTTCTATTGTTTATTGTTTGTTTGTTTATTGTTTAATGAAATTCTATCACTGCTGTTCATTGTTCTTTAGTTTTAGCAGGTCGCTTTCGTAAATGAGCCCATGAGGTTCAAAAGATTTACCTGACTAAATAAAGGTTGAATGAATGAATATATATATCTTATATCATTCAGCTCTGTTCGTTTTTGCAAAATAAATTATAAAATAAATATATCAAAATTTTATTCCAATTTATGGTAATTTTTTTCTCTGGGACACGCCCCTAGAAATCTGAGAATTTATGCAAAACTTCATGTGATGTACACGTGGGCACTGGGCATAAGGCGGAGCCTGCCTTGCCCGTTTGTTTGGTGTGTTAACTGCTTCCATATGGATTCATTTCCTGAAAGATCGCCTCTTTTTTTTTTTGGTGTAACTTGAAAAATGCCGTCACGTTGTAGCGCATTTGGGTGTTCTAATATCAGCAGTGAACAAGTGAGCCTTCACAAATTCCCAAAAGATGAGAAACTTTGCCTAGAATGGAAGTACAGAGAACTTGTGACCGATGGGTTCCTACTGAGAGTCCTATGTCTGCAGCGACCATCTTACTGCCTATCAGGTAACATCTGTTGTTTGTTTTTATTCATGGAGGGTTTATTAATGAGAGTTTTGGATGATTTACTGTTTAAAAAAGATATATGTCAGACGTGACCTGGACTATCTGCCGACAGCTGCTAACAGACATTAGCATAGATCCCGAGTCAACACGAAGTGCTATTTATGTATTTTTAAATTATGTCGGCGTGATCAGGTAACATCTGTAGTTTGTTTTTATTCGGGGGGAGTCTATTAATGAGAGTTTTGGATGATTTGCTGTTTAAAATGATATATTTCAGACGCAACCTGGACCGTGTAAACAGATAGCTGCCATCAATATTAGCCTAGATACCAGTCAACACGGAGTGCTATTTATGTATTTTTAAATTATGTCGGCGCGATCAAGTAACATCAGTATGTGTTTTTATTCATGGAGGGTTTATTAATGAGAGTTTTGGATGATTTACTGTCTTAAAATGATAGATCTCAAACGCAATCGGACATGCTCAAAGCCACGAAGCTCCCTGCACGTTTTTTTAAAGCTGAATCGTAAAAGTTAATAAGTTTTCCATTAATAGAGTATACAATAAAATGATTTGAGCAAGATTAAAACTTCTACTGCTTATATTGACCTTCCAAAACTGAAGACAAATCGCTTAGATCAACACTAGAAATGCTGCACTCGTCTGAGTCGACAAGCTCCGCCATTATTGTTTACATGCGAGTTGAGCAGCGGCTCCCCACGGGTACGTCAAATGACGGTTTTGCGGAAGTGCGCGGAATTTTAGGGGCGTGTCCCAGAGAAATAACTACCATAACTTGGAATGAAATTTTAATATATTTATAATTTATTTTGAAAAAACGAACATAGATGAATGATATAAGATATATATGTTGTGACAAATATGCAAATTTCCAACATCATGTCACAATCCCTTTAAATAAATGTTTTTTTTTTTTTTTAAGTACAAAAAAAACAGCTTACAGTAATTTAACGGTCTCCATATTTATTCTTACTTTGCACTCAAATCCTTACAACTCATGTCTCCAATAGTTCTGTACAAGGAATCAGCATAGCTAATAAAGAGCTCATAATCAGCCAGCTGGCTGATGACACCACATTATTTTTAAGAAATGCAAACCAGATCCCCCTTGCCTTAGAGGTGATTAATACCTTTTCCAAGGCCTCCGGCTTATTTTTAAATTTAAAAAAATGTGAATTGCTAGCAATTAAGGATTGTCTTGCTAATGTTATTTGCAATATCCCTGTTAAACAAGAAGTTACTTATTTAGGAATTTTAATCTCTAAAGACCAAAAATTAAGATGCTCCTCTAATTTTACTCCAATTATGCAGAAAACCAAAAATAAATTAAACCAGTGGCTTCAGAGGGACTTATCTCTAAAAGGTAGAGTGTTGATTACCAAAGCTGAAGGATTATCCCGATTGACATATGCTGCTCTCCCCTTATATTTAGACAACAAAATCTGTAAAGATATTGATCGTATGATTTTTAATTTTATATGGAAAAATCGTACACACTATATAAAAAAACTGTTATTATGAATAATTATGAATCAGGTGGACTTAACTGTCTGGATTTCTCTACTTTAAATAACACATTCAAAATTAAATGGGCTAAACACTTCCTTAAAAATCCAACCTCTATCTGGAACCTTATACCAAATTACGTTTTCTCGTGCTGTGGTGGCTTTAACCTCATTTTAAATTGTAACTACAATGTTGAGAAACTTCCTGTAAAACTTTCATCTTTCCATAAGCAGGTGCTCTTGGCGTGGATGCTCATATATAAACATAACTTCTCACCTCACAAATACCTCATCTGGAACAACAGAGATATTTTATTTAAAAATAAATCACTATATCTTGAAACTTGGGTTCAAAATGGGATCCTACGGGTGGCTCAGCTGGTTAATAAGGAAGGTCAATTAATCAATTACAATGAATTCTGCTCAATATATAATTTTCCAGTTAGTCTCCAGGAATTCTCCATGGTGGTTAATGCTATACCTTTGGGCACCTTAATGTTGTTTAAAAACACTAATTATACTCTGTCTGTTCCACTCACTGTCCCTGATCCAGCCGAGTCATCTGTGGGGAAAATCTGTTTTTCACAGGAGACTGGGAAGAGCAATAAGGGAATACGCAGGTTGTTTCAAGAAATGACTGTTTCTCGTCCATCTTTAACAATTTACTGGAGCCGTTATGTCCCTGATATTCATTGGAAAACAGTTTGGATGATCCCCCATAAATATTTAATTGTAAACAAGGTGAAAGAAGTGTCATTTAAAATTCTCCATAAAATTTACCCTGCTAAGCACTATATGGTAAAATTTAAAAGAGACATAAACACTAGTTGCAGCTTCTGTGAGGGCCATCCAGAAACTGTGACACATCTCTTTTGGCTCTGTCTCTTTGCACATAGGTTCTGGTCTGAGTTTAGTAGGTTTATTAATGATCATATTTTAAAGAATTTTTCATTATGCTGGGAAAATGTTTTATTTTGTTTCTATAAATTCCATAGAAAGGATACTAAACGTTTCTTTATTATAAACCTGTTAATCCTCTTTGCTAAATTTTATATTCATAAATGTAAATTTGGTAATAAAACACCTTGTTTCTCTGTTTTTGTTAAAGAAATGGAACTGTATATCAAATCAATAACAGACTCTACAAATGAAAAGGCTCTAAGAACAATTTCTATATGTACATCTTTGCATATTCTTATGTAGTTATCACCCCTGGCTGTTTGTTTGTGTGGTTGTTATATTGTATTGTATACTTCATTCTCTTGTTTTGATGTATACTTGTTTTGCTTAAATAAAGTTCTAAAAAATAAAAAAAAAATACAGGCAAAAAAATAAAAAATAAAATAAAAAAAAAGACTGTTGAGTTTCATGGAAGGATCCATTATCACTCCCAGATTTGTGACTTTTTGTTTTTCGGACAAGGGTAGAGCAGAAAGGTCAATGCACAGGCACATTATTATTATTAGTATTATATATTATTATTATTATTATTATTATTATTATTATTATTACCCTAATGCCAGAATTAATAATAAATAATAAAGACTGGCATTTTTGATTTAATGCAATTATCTACGCCACTAGAGGGAGGCAACAGTACACCCCTTCACCTTGTTAGCTGCCCTGATTAAAGCCTAAAGGAAATACGTGATAGATGGACATTTTTTAAACCATATTTATTGAAACCACTAATATTGAAAGAACAACATTTTTGTAATTAATATCTAATAAACACTTTGATTAGACATGACCTACTTCAAGATTTTTTTAATGGCGAAGAGAACAGGCAATAGCAACACGGACCAACGACACGAACCAACAGCAAGGACCAACGACATGAACTACTGTACATATGCAGCGAACGCAACGCATATGAAACAAACACATATGCAATGAGCACATATGCAATGAGCACAGAACACATATGCAATGAGCACATATGCAATGAGCACATATGCAATGAGCACAGAACACATATGCAGCGAACGCATATGCAACATAGACATATGCAACATAGACATATGCAACATCTACAAGCAGCAAAGACCAACTACATCTACCAACAACACATATGACTTGTGCTTATGCAACATCTACATGCAACATAGACCAACTACATGTACCAACGACACAAATGACTTCTGCTCATTTTTGAAACAAATGGAACCTCGTATTACGATCGCTAAAAATATAAACAAATACAATATAAACACTGATTGCGTTTGGATTGAACTTTAGTGAGGGTGTTTGTTTCTGTTTGCGTTGGTAATTGTGCCTGCTATTTTACGACAGTCTACATAGTTTTGATGACAGCCGTTACTGTCATCCTGAACTTTGAACACTAGGGGGCGGTGAGACGTTGTCTTTTCACCATCTTGTACATTTTACTGGTCCAACATATTTGAAAATATAAATTGGAAATGGACTTGGCTACTCTCAAAGAAATACCTAATAAATAATAAAGTAAAAGAAATTTCATACAAAATTATTCACAATTGTTATCCAGTTAAAGCATTTTTGATAAAAAGATATAAATGGGACTTGGATCCTATGTGTACTTTTTGTAAAAATCACGAAGAAGAGCTTGTTCATTTGTTTTGGGATTGTTGTTACACCAAAATATTCTGGAGGGACATGTCCATTTTTTTTAATCGAAAGAATGTGAACATTACTTTAACAGAAAAGCATGTTTTATTTGGGATGGAGAAATGTGACCTTGTTAAAACTGAATCTTTATATGTTGTTAATTTTTTTATTATTTATGGTAAATATCATATACACACCTCCAAATATTTACAACAAAAGCCTAACTTCCAGATTTTATTATCTTCTATAAATATTTATATAGAATCCATAAAAGGAAGCTCAAATGCTAAAGCCATTCAAATGATAACTGCCTTTGAAGAACTACAACCCTCGAGCACCGATTTGATTTTAACTTTGTAAAATACTGTTTTTATGTTCTGTAATACCCTTGATTGCTGTATTTGTATTTATAATTAGTTCTGTGTTGTTCTATTTTGTTCTTGTATGTTCCATATTATTCCAAATCTGATTGTTGGAAGTAAGGGGCAGATATAGTAAGATTTATTCTTCTTTCTGCTACCTTTCTTTTTTTTTTTACATTTTGTACACAATCATTTATGAGATTGTCTTGTATTGTTCCTTTTGTAAAAAAAAAAAAGAACAAATTTAATAAACATAAACATATTTGCAATTTAAAAAAAAAACACTAGGGGCGGTCGTTTCCCAAACTGAACATGCTGTAACGTTTTACAAGTACAGTACATGTACCTGTATGCATGAAAAACTCGTTTTTGTCTAAAAATACTTATTGCAGTACTCAGTATAAAATACATAAATAATTCCAGCAATCAGTAACTCAACCTCCAGCAACACCAAATTAAATAAATAGTTGTATTATTTAATGGCTGTTTAGATGCTTGTACTTTTTTTGTGTAGTATTTTAACCAACACTGTTTATCAATAGAATATCTAGTTTTTGTACATTTTTAATGCTACAATGTATATAAACATATGACCATATTATGAATGATCCCCATGATCGTTAGGATATTGTAAATTCAAACTAGTTGTAATACAATGCTCATCTGCATTTTTTTCAGACCCATGATTTTAAAGTGGGAGAACTTGCAAAGTCGCAGGGTGTTCAAATACCATCATACATCAACTCCAAGTTAATCTCACTCCAAAACACAGTAGCTGGCTGTGGTATAAAGTACTCTGTGTGCACAGTCAGCAAAGATGAGTTTGTCCTATTTTGGCCCATGGTCTTGGAATGATTTGCAGTTTTGATTGGATTGGAGTCTTTTATTCCTTTAACTAGTTTAAAACAAAACAATGTCTGAGGTTTTAGTCACATCTTGCACCTGTAATAGTGTCTTAAATTGTGACTTTAAAAAAGAAACTTGCATTGTATTTTATGTTTTACCGGTACTAATGGATGTTTTGCTTTAAACATTTTAATACTATTGTTACTGTGTTGTTGTATTTGTATAATGTCCAGGACATCTTTGTAAAAAAAGATTGATGATCTCAATGGATTTCTTACTGATAAAATAAAGGTATTTAAAAAAAAAAACTTATTTTCTTCACTGTATATGTATGAATGGATGTTCAGTTATTTTCTTTAGATCCTTGTTTTGTTTAATGCCAAAGCATTTGCTAGTTTTTGTATAAGCTAGGTTTAATTTGAAAACCAGAAGTCGTGGCATTTCCACTTCCTGTTTAGTGACGCGCTCTGAGAACTTTAGAAGCCCCCTCCATAAAAACTTATTTAGCCAGATTTCCCTCCACTATAATTAATTTCAGCCTCACTTAAATCTTATATATAAAATCCAAATATTGTCATTTTATTAGTTCTGATTAAATCTTCAAGCCATGTTCCATATTATAAGGACACAATAGAGAAAATATTTGCTTAAAAACTTTATGCTGAAAGAGAACACATAATGTCACAGTGTAGAATGTTTTAGTGCAAACAATGTCACAGGACAAAAAAAGTGTTTACCTCGATGATTCAAAGAAATCAAAACCGATGCAGCAGCAAAAATGTTTCAGAACAGTAAAAAAATAAATGTGCAACAAAGCATATGCCAGCAGTTCAAGCCACTATAAACTATTTATTCCTAAATAATATATTGAAACAATCTGAATTTTACATTTTATCATATGTATAGTTCAGTTTTTTTTTTTGTTTTGTTAGTGTGCTATCAAAATAATAAAAACAAAAATTTAGGGTACAAATTTCCTAAACAGGCGACAGATTCTTCAATATTTTCCAAATTATCATTTGCTTGCAGCTTTATAGCACTAAGATTAAAGTTGCTGGGAATGCATACAGATACAGAGACATACAGATTATGTGCCTAGAAGACATCTGACAACAAGTGAAAGAAAAAGTTATTTAATTTCCAGTTTAAAAATAAATAAAAATAATTTGCTGAACCGCGGCCATGTCAGTGCTTAAGAAGCACATGTCTAATGTTGAACCATTATCTTTATTTGCAGAACGCAGCATTGTTCATGAATATAAAGGAGAATGAGATCACAGTGGTGACCGGTCCAGTCCAAGTCCGTGGCATCTCAGATATCAGAGTCCTGTCGTTGTCATATTGTTTCTCTTTTTTTAACAGGTTGGTGCTTCCCGCTCCACAACCCAACTGTTCCAAGAGACAAGACTGGAAGAGAGGAAAACTTTGTCCGACACCCAACAAAATCAGTTTCATCGGAGTTTACTGCTGAAAATAAACACTTCTCAGCATTTAGGCTTCTGGAAACTTTACAGCGTAATTTAGTCACCGACTCCATGCAATCTGTTACGGTGCTCATGTTTCAAAGTGCAATAACTGCTGCAACACCAAGTCAAAGTTGATAATGGGGCTGATGTAGAGAGCCCAGTTGAAGAGGCAGTTGCACACAAACTGGGGGACAAAAGGCCACAGGAGGGCAAAGGCAAATCCCTGAAAGAGCATCTTGCACAAGTGGGTCCACATCTTTTGTGGCATAGTCCTGCAGAAAAGGGTCAAATTAGAGTCCTGGTGTGTTACAACAATGTAGAAGCAACTATTGTCAGACAGAAAGTACGCAGCTTTCTCTCGTTGTGCACACCTGATGTTGGCAATCGTCCTCCACAGAAAGAAGCCATCCAGCCCAGAGAGCAGCATGGTGTTAACAATGATGAAGCGGGACGTCCAGTAGTGGACGGCCAACCAGTCCCAAGCAAACTCTGCTATGAGCTGGTACGGAAGTAGACAGTACTTCACGAGAAACTCGGCCCACTGCTGCCAGCTGGGTTCCAACTAACAAAAATAGGAAGAAAAAACAAAGAAAGAAACTGAGTTCTTTGAACTAATTTAACAGTCATTACTGAACAAGTAATTAACAGTGAAAATATTTTATTTAAAAATATCAACAATTCTTGAAAATAAATATAAACATTTTATTTAAAAATATCAACCATCTTGGCTACATCTACGTACAGATCCCATTCCTGCCCTGTTCATTTTGGTGTTCCACAGGGCTCTGTTTTGGGGCCACTGCTGTTTCTGCGCTATCTGCTCCCTATTGGTCCGATGCGTTCATCTTTTAATGATATCTTTTATCATTGTTAGGCTGATGACATCCAGTTATATTTCTTTTCTTCCAAATTTACTTTCAAAACTACACATTTTACTTAACTGTTTAGATTCTATTAAAAGCTGGATGACTGAAAGTTTTCTCCAGCTAAATAGAGAAAAAAACTAAAGTAATCATCTTTGCTCCAGAAAAAAAAAACTACTGCAATGATAAAGCAGATCCTTGGGCCTCTTGGTCATTTTGCGAACTCCTCGGTTAGAAACCTTGGGATAACTTTAACTGGAAACTCATGTAAAGTCTCTGGTTCGTTCTTGTTTCTACCATCTGTGAAATATTGCCAAGCTTAGCCATATTGTTTCTCGTCCAGAAGTGAAAATGTTAATTCATGCTTTTGTTCCGTCTCGCCTGGATTCTTGTAATGCACTGTACACTTGTTTAACCAAAACCTCCCTAGACCGGATGCAGTCTGTACAGGATGCTGCTGCTAGACTCCTGACTGGATCTTCAACATTTTGTCAAATAACTCCAGTTCTAAAGCAACTCCATTGGCTCCCAGTTCATTATGGAGTGGATTTCAAGGTTTTGGTCTTGACAACAATTTATATCTCAGAACTTTTACATCCCTACACCCCAATCAGGGCTTTGAGGTCCTGTGATCAAGACCTGCTGATTGTCCCCCACACAAACTGAAAACTAAAGGAGACAGAATCTTTTCTTCTGTGGCTCCAAGACTCTGGAACTCTCTAACTCTCAGATCAGTGGACTCGGTGGCTTCTTTTAAAGGCCAGCTAAAAAAACACATTTTTAAATCTGCATTTGCTTAAATTTGTCTTGTGTATTTTTTTATTTTGTTTGTTGAAGCACTTTGTGATTTTTATCTTGAGAAGCACTACCAGTACTTACTTACAATTCATAGTTTCTGTAAGACCCAAAAGTGAATGTCATGTGTTGTTTAGCTAGTGGCACAGATGTTCAGATTTGTCCTACCCTGCAGGGGGCGTAGTCACATGTTACGTAGCTGATCTGAGTCATGGTGTTGAGTAGTAGGTTTTTGTAAACTTTTCTGTCCCTCACCCTTTTGATCGTCACCTTTTTTGATTGACATCTTTATTGTCAGTTTTCAGTCATACAATGTAAACCAATACAGACGATGTTTGATGGATGGTAAAAAATTAATCTTGTTAGTTTTAAAATGAATACACAAAACACATGTTGGACTCAGCATGGCTCATTGGAGATGCATCACATAGCAAAGCCTACTCAGCCGGCAGCGGCTTTATTTTGTGGATTGAAGTCGCTACAGTTTCTTTCCGACATGAAGCACTTGGTATTCTGATCAAGTTGGTGTTACATATGAACACAGCCTGCTGCTAGTCCTGAACGTTCTGCAAAACAACGGTCAGATCTGGTGCTTTCTGTGTAAGGCAGGGGTGTCAAAGACCCGGCCCGCATCCGGCCCGCCAGGGGGTTTTAGTCGGCCCGCGGATGAATCTGAATTATTAAAAAAAAGAATAAACGCTATTTTCTTAAAAATCTGCAGTTCCTATGTTGTCCGCTATAGAGGCGCTGTGTTTTAGTCAGTTCCTATGTTGTCCTACTCAAACCGGCTGCCTCTAGGACCCAGGGGCGCTGTGTTTATGGGAGACGCAGCAGATAGCAAACGGAGGCTCTGCTCATTTTCCCTGTCTTCATGTGCGCAGCAAGCGTTCCTCCTGATGTGAAACAGTACAAAAACAAGATTTCAGGGTGGCTGAGGGAGTTTGAGAAACGATTTCAGGTCTTTAGAAGAATAGAATATATCTTTATTAACAGGGCACATGATTGAAATTACGCACACAAGATGGGCCGAGTGCACGAAGCCACAGTCGTGTCAGCACCGCCACAAAGGCAAACTCGAGACAGAATTTGCAGTTCTATTTCATCCCTACTGACCGCCAGAGGGCGGTGCTAACAGCACTGGATATCGCATCTTGCGCATGCGCAGGTCGAGAATTTATACCAACATGGTCACGTGTGACCCCCGGGGATACCGGTGAATCTATATAGGCACGTGACACCGGTAGCCCAGTCTCTTTTCATCTTCTCGCATGCAGGTTGCTTCGGTGGTAAGACTGTTAGCTTGTCGCTGTTAGCCTCGCGACTGCGGTCGGAGCTGTGAGGATTTTCTCACCCTCCAGAGGCTGCGCGAGCTCTACCTTATCACAACTTTGACCTACGATTGGTGAGTTGTTTCCGTCTTGTTTTCATCGACGGGACGGTGGCGCGTTCGCTTCCGCGTCGATTTTTTTCTGTGATGACACGGCGTTAAGCCAACCTCCGTGTTCGGCTTGCCTGTGTATCAGCCGTTTCAGGCTTACTTTTGATATTGCTTGATTGCAGCCGTGTTTAGGTTGCTGTTTCATGTTGTTTAATTGCAACCGTTTTTCAGGCTTGCTTAGACATTGTTTAATTCAGCCGTTTCAGGCTTACTTTTGATATTGCTTGATTGCAGCCGTGTTTAGGCTGCTGTTTCATGTTGTTTAATTGCAACCGTTTTTCAGGCTTGCTTAGACATTGTTTAATTCAGCCGTTTCAGGCTTATTTTTGATATTGCTTGATTGCAGCCGTGTTTAGGCTGCTGTTTCATGTTGTCTAATTGCAATCGTTTTTCAGGCTTGCTTGGACATTGTTTAATTCAGCCGTTTCAGGCTTACTTTTGATATTGCTTGATTGCAGCCGTGTTTAGACTGCTGTTTCATGTTGTCTAATTGCAACCGTTTTTCAGGCTTGCTTTGACATTGTTTAATTCAGCCATTTCAGGCTTATTTTTGATATTGCTTGATTACAGCCGTGTTTAGGCTGCTTTTTCATATTGTTTAATTGCAACCATTTTTGGGCTTGCTTTGACATTGTTTGATTCTGCCATTTCAGGCTTACTTTTGATGTTGCTGCAGCCGTTAGGCCTGCTTCTGAATTATTTAATTGCAGCCGTTAGGCTTCAGGCTTCATCAGAGAGTCAGAGTCAGAGTCAGAGAGTCTTTATTGTCATTTGCACCGCATGTAGTACATGTGATGAAAACGAGATTATGTACACAGGGTCCCAGTTACATCCAACAACAAATGCAAGAGAAAAACAATAATAACATCTAGGATTAACTAAGAGAGACATCAGCTAGTAATACACTAAGCCCTAATGTAGTAGAAAAACATCATTATAAACAGCAGCACGAACATGAGTCATTATGAGCAGATGGTCACAGATGAACGCAGCAACAAGAAACAGATCAGTATCAACATGATGTGACATTTTGCAGTGTTTATTCTTATTATTTATTTATTCATGAGTCTGACAGCCTCAGGGTAGAAGCTGTTCCTCAGTCTAGTGGTTCTACATTTGATGCTCCTCAACCTCCGTCCCGAGGGGAGTGGTGCAAAGAGTGAGTGTGCTGGGTGAGTGAGGTCTTTCATGATGCAGGTGGCTCTTTTTCTGCATCTGGAGGTGTAAATGTCTGTGATGGTGGGGAGACTGACTCCCACAGACTTCTGTGCAGCCTTCACCACTCTCTGTAGAGCTTTCCTCTCTGCAACTGTGCAGCCTCCATGCCACACATTGATGCTGGAGCACAGGATGCTCTCCACTGCACGCTGTTGTGTCGGGAACTCCTGGTGGCGTTCTCTGCTTCACCGGTTCCCTGACCTGTTCACCCTTGATACTGTTGTGCGGCTGTGCTCGACTTGCCTCATTCATTTGCTTCCGTCCTCCGGGCTATTCAGGAACTCCTGGTGGCGTTCTCTGCTTCACCGGTTCCCTGACCCGTTCACCTTGACACTGTTGTGCAGCTGTGCTCGGCTTGCCTCATTCAGTTGCTTCCGTCCTACGGGCTATTCAGGAACTCCTGGTGGCGTTCTCTGATTCACCGGTTCCCTGACCCGTTCACCCTTGATACTGTTGTGCAGGTCACTGTTGTGCAGCTGTGCTCGGCTTGCCTCGGTTTGCTTCCGTCCTTCGGGCTATTCGGGAACTCCTGGGGCGTTCTCTGCCTGGTGGCGTTTCTCTGCTTTACTGGTTCCCTGACCCGTTCACTTGTTAGCTACGGTCACGAGTGGCGATTCAACTCGACCTGACCTTGGCATTGTCTGCTCGACCTGGTTCCTGTCCGGTTCGCCCAACTGGTGTCTAGCGTGGCGATCTCAGCTCGACCTGACCCTGTTCTGTGAACGTGCGATAGTGTACGCACCGGTCTGCGGGATTTGTTAACCCCTCTCCGGTTGGGGGATGGGCATAATCTGTGTCCCGCTTGGGACCAGATCACCTGTAGGTGTCCTTGGCTGATTTTCGGGATGCTTTGAATCTGGCTTGCATGTGTCGGCTGCCAGTTCACGTATCTTTTCCTGCTCTGTCTGAAGCGGAAGGTTCGATAGTGGGTGCTTGAGGACTGCACTCACTCGGTCGCGTCTGGCTGCTCCACGGAGCCAGCCTGATGCTTCCAATGTTTTTTCTTTCAGCGTTCTACTACTGGGTCGTCCCTTCTGGTTCCCCATCTGCCCATTGCATGGAAGGGGTTCCTGCCTGTTGGACAGACCCTGCGGCCTTTTCACGGTTGACCTCTGATGGCAGGGCCTTGGCGGCAGTGCAGGATGCGACCACGTTTGGCTTGGGTCATACCCTCTGTTGAATCTACCATAGCATCCCTCATCCCGAGGAGGTTCTGGGAGCCACTGCTAGGTGTCCTCCACCTCAGTGTCGTGTGACTGATGGTCTGCTTTGCGGTAATTCCTTGTCGTTTTATTACTGGTCTCAGCCTCTCTAGAGGGCTTGGCAATTGATGCGCCTACCCATCGTTTGATGGACGCATCTCTTCATACGTTTGCACTTTTGTCAAGGGACATTGGCCGTGCCCTGTCTACCCTTGTCCAGGCACGACACCAGGTCAGGCTGGCGCAGGCTCCTCTTACCGAGGCCTGTAATAGGACCTTGTTGAGTTTTCTTGTGGTCCCTAGGGAGTTGTTGGCTCTGTTGCGCCTTCGGCTCTGGAACGGTCAGCCCAGGCTTCCCATACCAGGCAACGGCTGGGCGGCCTTCATCGCAGTCGATTGCGACGCCATGTTGTGTGTGCCACTGCGTCTTTTTTTGCCCACTTGTCCGGCACCGTCTTTGCCTTCTGTCGGGCAACCATGGCCTACTGCGGGACCTTCCTCTGGCTAGTGGGATGTTTCCGAGAGTCTGGCTCACGTCACTTGTCAGCCTTGGCAGTCCACTCGGTGACCTTCCCACCCTCTTTGGGCAAGGGGACTTGGAACTGTTTCGGAGCTGGCGTTAGGACATTTAGCCCTGGACCAGCTCGGTCATTGGACCGCTCTCGTTCCCGATCCATGGGTCGTGTCTACACTGACTCGGGGTTGCACGTTACAGTTCCACTGTCACCCTCCCGTTCCTGGTCAAGTCTGTGTGATAGTGATTCCCGTACGGGTGACGGTTCAGGCTCTGAACCGTGAGATGGACTCCTTGCTGGCCGGGGACGCTATATTGCTTGTCGACCCCCTGCTGGATCCGAGGGTTTTTTACTCAGGTGGCGTACTCCGCCCTGTTTTGACCTGTGGGGTCTCGATGTGTTTTTTATTTTTATTTTTTACAGGCTATCCCTTCGCATGCTGGGCATCAGGGATGGGCATGGGACGATCTTCCCAGGCGACTGGTTCGCCTTAGTCGATTTGAAGGACGCTTACTTTCATGCGCTGTTCCCCCGTGTATTCACGCGGTGCGTGGCTGCGGCCCTACGTCCCCTACAGGCCAAGGGACTGATGGCCCGGCCTTACCTGGATTGTTGGGTCATCTGTGTGCCCACAGGGACTCTGTTAGCGGCGGACGCGCACACATTGCTCCGTCGCGTAGACCTTTAGAGCTTTGTGTGCACTGGCTGAAGACCGACTTGGTTCAGTCACGGGGTCGCGTCCCTTGGGGTCACATTGGACTCCCTCACTATGACTGCTCGCCCATCGCCCTAGTGTGTCGGGGGCATTCTACAAACGTTGCCCTCCTTTCTACCCGACTGTGCACCCCCCTCCTTGTTGCTTACCTTACTTGGTTAGGTAGGCTGACTGCTGCTCATGTCACCTATCGGGAGCGGCACGGTCAATGATATTGCTGTGGCTGACCCAGGTGCTCTTTCCCTGGGCTGTACCTTTTTTTTTTTGACGGCTTGGGGGTGGCCCACTTTCCAGGGGTTGGAATGTGCTGGCCGATATTTCTGTCGGGACCGCCCTCCCCCGTGGGTGTGGAGGCCCCGCCTGGAGGTGGTGGCGGTCGTTTGGGAGACTTACGGCAGGGCGACTATGGCCCTGTTTGCGTTCCGGGTGATACGCAGTGCCCTGCTTGGTTCGCCGTGGCGGACAGTGCCTGTCCTCTGGGTCGGGACGATCTGGCTCACGACTGGCCGCGGGTCCTGCTTTATGCTTTTCCGACGCTTCCCCTGATAGGCCCTCCTCTCCTGAGAGTCCTTCAGTGGGGATGTCTGGTTCTTCTGGTAGCCCCCTTATGGCCGGGGAGGTTCTGGTTTCCATTGCTGCACAGTCTCTGTTGCAGCTCTCTGATACCTCTTCCCTACAGGACAGGCCTCCTGTCACAGCTAGGGGGTCGGATCCTGCACTCCAATCCTGGTTGCTTCCGGATCTGGTTTGGCCGCTACGAGGCCCGGCATCTCGTTCTCGGAGTATGCCGGCGCCGTCGGCATACAATGACTGCCGCATGGGTCCCTTCCACACGGTTTCTGTGCGCTCGTATGCGGGAGGTTTTTTGGTGTCATGTTGGACATGGAGATCCTGTTATTTTGACCTTCCTTCAGGCATTGCTCTCTCGGGCCGGTCTCCGTCCATTTTGAGAGTTTATGTGGCCGCCATCTCTTGTTGGCGTGCGGCTATGGATTGTGTGACGATGGGCCGTCACAAGGACGTTTCTGTGTTTCTAAGGGCGCCCGACGCTTGCGCCCTCCCTTGCGCCCTGTTGTGCCTGTGTGGGGCTTCTCTCTCGTCCTCGCTGCGCTGCGTTCTTCCCCGTTTGAGCCATTGGCGGCTATGGGCCTTGAGTTCTTGTCTGGACAGACTGTTTTTCTCCTTGCCATGACTTTGGCAAAGCGGGTGGGTGAACTGCACATGTGTCTGTTCATGAGTCTTGTTGCCGCTAGAACCCGGCTGGTTCTGGCGTTACTATCTGACCTGTCGTAGGAATTCTTCCTATGGTGGCCTCGTCTGCGTGCCACTCTATGCCCATTCAGCTTGTTTGCTTTGCTGCAGACGGGCCTGATGAGCCTCTCTGCCTGTTCGGACTCTGGACGCATATGTCAGTCTCACAGCTTCTGTGCGACGGTCTGACAGTCTGTTTGTTACGCAGGGCCCCGCTGAGGGCAGGCCCTTTCCAGGCAGCGTCGTCCATGTTGGATTGTGGATGTGGTGGGACAGGCGTCTGTTTTCCGGGGTCGCCAACCTCCTGCTGAGCTGT
>JBBPBX010028697.1:22549-36385 GCA_038048925.1 Garcialebias charrua | reverse complement strand
TGAATCCCGGATGACCGCCAGTATCCCTCGGAATCCTTGCTTTGCGAGAAGATTGAAGGACTGGGTCCCGGATGTGACGTGCCTATATAGAGTCACGCGGGTCCCCGGCAGGTCACGGGGTGACGTTGTTGTTATTTGTACTCGACCTGCGCATGCGCAAGAATGTTCATTCGTGCTTGAAAGCACCGCCTGGCGGTCAGGAGGGATGAAATAGAACCAAGATTCAGAGATAACAATGACATCAGCACCAGATGAACAGACTCAAATCCTCAACATATCACTTTTACGATGGAGGCTACGTGCATTAATGTGCAAAAAGTGTAGTCCAGCATGTTTTCAAAATCTTTTGGTGTAATGTGCATCCAGGATTAGGTTGAACCCCCAACTGTTCCCAGTTTCAGTGAACGTTGTCTCATGTTTGATGTTTGAACCAAACGTCTCTAAAACCCTGACAGAAACAGGAAACAGTTTCAGACTGACAGAGACACGTTCAGGTATCAGAATCAGTTTTCACGAGTCAAGTCTTCCCATCTTCAACTGAGACGTGTGGGTGGGCACCTGGGACGGTTCTGACAGTTGTGGATTCAAAGAGTGGACAGGAAGTGATGCGGCAGTGTTTCTTACTTGTTGAAGAGTACACACCATCCGCAGTGAGGGTCTCCTGATCCCAGACAGGCTGAGCAGCTGCTGTACTGCTCACAGCTCTCCACCGGCAGCTTTGTAACCTGGAGACACACACACACACACACACACACGTTTGTCTTTCTATCTTTACATTCATTCAGCCTTTACATGGACCTTGCATTGACTTCCATTCATTTTTCATTCATTTCTATAGCCTAACCCACGACTGGCACTTCTTGTGGGACTCGGGCTTTGGGGCCTCATAAGGAGCTGTTAGTCATCAAAATGTACCGGTAGTATAAATTGGTTAGTTGGTTATAAGTTGTTCAAAAACACACACACACAAGCCGTTTTCGCATTGGCCAGCCCTCAGTGGCCCGGGGCTCCCCTGGGTGTCTCTGGGCCACCCGCGTTCATTACGCATTTGCCGCAAAGCCGCCTTGAAGTGGGTGGGCAGTTCTCTGGAAGTGGGTGGGGTGCTCTCTTCACGTGGGTGGAGTGTTCGTGTTTTAAGAGAGGAGACTCGGCAAAAAAAAAATTGTTAGCTGGATATATATATATTAGTGTTTCTGCGTTTAATTTTTGTTAATAACTGATCACAAATCAGCTTATGTTACAACGTAAATAACACGAAGCGCACACCCATTTCCGCCTTTCAGCGCGACCTGAATGTCATTAAACAGCATTAAACAATAACTAATATTGTCTAACTGTTGCGCGCAGCCAGGGTTTTAAAATATAACGAATAATCTCTAACTTTTACGTGCAGCTAATTTGTCAGGAGGAGTGATTGCTATATGAGCAAGTTGGACACCTGAAAATTCAGTCCGGAGTATAGCTCAAAGCGTAAAGCACTGCTCTTTTGACCGGGAGAAGTGGGTTCGCTTCCCGCCTGGGACAAAGTTATTTTACTTTTTTTTTCTTTATTCACATTTTCTTTTAAATAAAAAGGAGTTTGTTTGGTTAACAAACTCCTTTTTATTTAAAAGAAAATGTGAATAAAGAGAAAAAAAAAGTAAAATAACTTTGTCACAGGCTGGAAGCGAACCCACTTCTCCCGGTCAAAAGAGCAGTGCTTTACGCTTTGAGCTATACTCCGGACTGAATTTTCAGGTGTCCAACTTGCTCATATAGCAATCACTCCTCCTGACATTTTAGCTGCACGTAAAAGTTAGAGATTATTCGTTATATTTTAAAACCCTGGCTGCGCGCAACAGTTAGACAATATTAGTTATTGTTTAATGCTGTTTAATGACATTCAGGTCGCGCTGAAAGGCGGAAATGGGTGTGCGCTTCGTGTTATTTACGTTGTAACATAAGCTGATTTGTGATCAGTTATTAACAAAAATTAAACGCAGAAACACTAATTCAGCTAACAATTGTTTTAGGGGTTTCTCGTTTCTGTAGTTAAATTTGAATGAAATTCAACCCTCGCGCTGAGGTTGTTTGAATGAGTCCCGCCCCTGCTGCAAACAACGAATCAAATGAGAGCTGAAACTAGCCCTGTCGGGCTCGGCCCGATAAGAACCACGGTGAAGATGGTTCCAGAACAAGGGTGGATCCCGGGCGGAAAAGGTAAATGCGAAGACGCCGAACCCGGGTTAGAAGCTGGGAGAGCCGGGGAGGGCCGGCCAATGCGTAAGCGGCTACAGAGAGTCACACACCAATAGAAAAAACAAGGCCAAACGAGAGAGTCTAGCACTGCTAGCTCAGCCCAACCGTTTATAAGGTTAGCGGGAAAAGGCTTTGGAAGAGGGTGCACAACGCTAACCTTCACCAACAGTACAAAAAGCCAAAACCTCAACGAGGCTAGCAAAAATAATTAATAAGAGGGTGCAAACGCTCGCCCTCCAACTTAGAGAACAAGACCAGAACACAGCTGGCTACGTAATGCTCACGTGTCGATGTGGAAATTGTCTCATAAAGTGGACGGAGCCGCAACAATGGCAACAGAAGCAAGTTAACAAAGTAAAGACTACTTAAGTGTCGAATCCACATGGTAGCCTCACACAAGGCGGACGGAGCCGCCACAAAATAATAATAATAATAATTTAACCTGGTTTGGATTAGTTTTTGTACTAGTTTTAGCCTGGTTTTAATTAGTTTTTGGACTACTCATTCTCTCTTTCGCTCTTGACGAAGACGGTCCCTCTCGCCCTCTCTTCCCTCCCTCCTGCTTTTTTTTGCTCTCTTGTCCTGTGAACCTCCTGTAGGATATATGTTCAGTGTTAACTGACACACTTTTACCTTAATTAATTACTTATTCAGCACGCTTCAAGTCAGAAAAGTAGTTCACGGATTCTCTTTCTTTTTCAGGATTAACATAACAACTTTGTGATCATGAATGATGGAAAGTAAACCAGATGAGCATTAAACGAAAATGAAAATGTTAATTATAGTTGGCATACCAGGAGATACTGCCTTTTATTTAAGCAAAATCATCTAAAATTAACAGAATGTACACTTGATTGACTGATTTAAATTTCTTGCAAATTAGACATCAACACAAATAGATATTATGCGTCCATAATTCTACTAGTCAACGTACTTTTCATGGACAACAGATTGACTTATAAGGTCTTATAATAAACTTATAAGGTCTTATAATAAACTTAATCTGAAGGCTTCTTAGCTTAAAGTTGGCGAAGATAAAGT
Organism: Garcialebias charrua; assembly: GCA_038048925.1. NCBI lineage: Eukaryota > Metazoa > Chordata > Actinopteri > Cyprinodontiformes > Rivulidae > Garcialebias > Garcialebias charrua. The sequence goes on along the minus strand of JBBPBX010028697.1, from coordinate 33,106 downwards.
AAGGAAGATAAAAGATGGAGGAAGAAAAAGAGTGGGGAGATGTATCTTGAGTTTTCAACCAGAATGACAGCTCTTCCATACGAATCCAGCTAGACTCATCGTACGCTCCAGTAAACAATCAGCGCCTCTTTTACCTTTTCAGACGTTCAGTCTCGATTCTGGTAAAAAGATGAGAAGCAGCCTTGGACGTAAAACGGGTCGTAGGTCCGGTTAAGTTCAAGTTGGACTTCAGCGTGTTTACCTACTCTGCATCTCGTTGATGTCCGCCTTTTTCGGCAGAAGTAATGGCACTTCCTGGTTGATTTCAAAATAAAATATTCCTCGAAGGAAAATTCATTCAAGTTGAGCTTTTACTCTCGAATTCGGATTTCATAGCTAGCGCGCAGTGAAACCTTGCTGATGTAACGGGGTCCTTGACATGTGACTCGGTTCACCCAGCTCTCTGGAGAATAATAATCCATCCATCCATCTTCTTCCGCTTATCCGGGGTCGGGTCGCGGGGGTAGCAGCCTAAGTAGGGAGGCCCAGACTTCCCTCTCCCCAGCCACTTGGAGCAGCTCCTCTGGGGGAATCCCAAGGCGTTCCCAGGCCAGCCGAGAAACATAGTCCCTCCAGCGTGTCCTGGGTCTTCCTCTGGGTCTCCTCCCGGTGGGACATGCCCGGAACACCTCACCAGGGAGGCGTCCAGGAGGCATCCTAACCAGATGCCCGAGCCACCTCAACTGGCTCCTCTCGATGTGGAGAAGCAGCGGCTCTACTCCGAGTCCCTCCCGGATGACTGAGCTTCTCACCCTATCTCTAAGGGAGAGTCCAGCCACCCTGCGGAGAAAACTCATTTCAGCCGCTTGTATCCGAGATCTTGTTCTTTCGGTCACAACCCAAAGCTCATGACCATAGATGAGGGTGGGAACGTAGATCGATCGGTAAATTGAGAGCTTTGCCTTTTGACTCAGCTCTCTCTTCACCACGACAGACCGGTACAGCGCCCGCTTCACTGCGGATGCTGCACCTATCCGCCTATCGATCTCACGCTCCAGTTTTCCCTCATTCGTGAACAAGACCCCGAGATACTTAAACTCCTCCACTTGGGGCAGGACCTCCTCCCCGACCCGGAGAGGGCATGCTACCCTTTTCCGGCTCAAGACCATGGCCTCGGATTTGGAGGAACTGATCCTCATCCCGGCCGCATCACACTCGGCTGCAAACCGCTCCAGCGAAAGCTGTAGATCACGATCTGATGAAGCCAATAGGACCACATCATCTGCAAAAAGTGGCAGCACGGTGGCACAACTGGTAGAGCTGCTGCCTCTCAGTGAGAAGGTTGCCGGTTCAAATCCCGGTCTGGGGCCTTTCTGGGTGGAGTTTGCATGTTCTCCCCGTGCATGCGTGGGTTTCCTCCGGGTACTCCGGTTTCCTCCCACAGACCAAAAAACATGCTTGTTAGGCTGATTGGTGACTCTAAATTGACCCTAGGTGTGAGTGTGAGAGTGGATGGTTGTTTGGTGTGAGTGAGACAGGTCCCTCTTGTAAATGAGTCCCCGTGACTCAACGAGGCTAGCCTGTATAAATAAAGGTTGAATGAATGAAAAAAAAAAAACAGAGAAGCGATTCTAAGGTCACCAAAACGGATCCTCTCAACACCTTGGCTGCGCCTAGAAATTCTGTCCATAAAAGTTATGAACAGAATCGGTGACAAAGGGCAACCTTGGCGGAGTCCAACTCTCACCGGAAACGAGCCTGACTTACTGCCGGTAATGCGGACCAAGCTCTGACACCGGTCGTACAGGGACCTAACAGCCCTTATCTCTCTGGAGAATAATAATAATAATAATAATGAATTCCATTTATAATGCACTTTTCATTAATAAAAATCTCAAAGTGCTAAAGAGAAACAGGAAATGGAACTTTTAAGGGGAACTTAACGTCAGGGTTTCCTCTCCGTTTCATTGGTTCGTTCGACCAGTGGGAGGAAACTTGGTCAAGTCAAAGAGTTCAGAGGAGTGAAGGATTGTTTTAAAAAACAGAGAAAGGTGTTTTGGAATGAAGAGGAGACAGAGCCAACATTATGATTAAACTCGATTAAACTGTTTCTCATTTCTAAACAAAACTGAACAGTACAATTTGACATGTTCTTCAACTTTGCCATAGTTGAACACCATCACATGAAGAATTAGTCAAAGTCAAAGTCAAAGTCAACTTTATTGTCAGATCTGCAATATGTACTGTACAGGACATACACAGGACCGAAATTGCGTTTCTCTCAGTCCCTCGGTGCAACAGTAAACATCTAAACATTGAAACACTGAAACATATAATAATAGACATAAGCATAAAATAGTAAAACTAACACTGTCCTGAGTTTTTTGCATAGTGGTATAAGAGTATGAAAATTTACACCAACTCTAAAACTAAAACATTAACATAATACTGTACTGTCCTGAGTTTTTGCATACTAGTATAAAAAAAGAGTATAAAAAGTATAACTAAAATAAACTAAAGGTTTCTAGCATTGACATTTGCAAAGTGGCAAAGCAGCGTATGAGTTAATGTACACAGTATATGTATGAGGTAGTAGTTGATGTTGTTATAGAGGCAAAAAGTGGCATATGCAGTAAGGCACATTGGGCATTAACCAGCATAGTAACAGCATAAACAATAATCATTCACCATATTGAAAAATAACACTGCTCATACGAATAACACAAGTTTATGCATTGATTATATTTGAATTAGAACAAATTTAAAGAGTAAAAAGAGTATCTTGTGAGTGATTATGTTCTTAGATTCAAACTAAATGGAATAAACTGTGTTAATGTCTGTTTCACTGAGAGGATCAGTGAAAAGGAATCACTGGGACGGTTCAGAGAGACGGAGGTGTATCCCTACAGTTTCCAGAGACCAGGGTCTGGTCCACAACACTCCTCAGAGCCTCTCTTTACACATCTTCCGAAATGAAAATTATTATGGATCCGGTCAGCTGGTCTCTTAACGTAATTGATTTTTAAAATTCTACCCGAAGACAGGGTGCAGGAGAACCCTCATGCCCTGTAGGGACACGCAGCTTGATATGTCGTGGATTCCTGGGGTGTTTGGACGATGATGTGCTGTCTCTGCTGTCTGTTGAGGACGTAGAAGACACATACATAATTGGATTTATGATAACAGAGTTCCTTCTTTTTGGAATCGCTGACACCTCGGTTATCGGCTAATAAGGAAGACGTCTGCAGCAGTTTTGGCAACAGTAAAGCTGCCCGCCTTATATGAAGGATTACTCTGTGCTTCGAGCTCTCAGACTAATGTGCTCTGTGAGCTGAACCGTAACTTGGATGTGATTTCTGAGAATTGTAGGCTACTTGCAGCTCCTAGGACTCGTCAGCATGAAGGAGTCGACCTTGGAGAAGGCTAACAAGCACGGACCGGTGGAATGTCCACGGATCTGTTTGGATTCATCATCGAGTGTAGCAGCAGAACTGAAGGCAGACATGTCAGTAGAGTCTGCCTGCCCAAACAACTGTTGTTTATCTGAATCTGGCCTCCCTGCTGGCCTTGGACAGGCCAACTTATCTCAAATTGCTCCTGAAGGATACGTAAACTTAAGGCTGGGGCAAAGCTCCGCGCTCGAGCGAGTGCGTGGGGGGTTCACAGCAGAGCTCAGCGTGAAGCAGCGTGTGGCTCCAACGTTTTTGCTCCAAATACTTGATGTCATTTGAGCAGAAGCAGGGCGGAGCGTTTAGCTACGGGACAAATTGAGGTCGCTGATTGGTCATTTGCTGACAGCCTACTGATTTGATTGACAGGTCGGGTCTGAGAAGAATGTCGGGTCTGAGAAGAAAAGGCAGAGGGCTGTGCAGCTTTGTTCTGTGTTTATATGTTAATAAAAAAGTCCTAAAAATTAAAATTAAAACAGGGAGCGCTGGTCCTTCAACCCACACAGCAGACAAGCACACCAGGAAATGTTTAGAACCTGCGCATCCACGTTGGACATGAGTTTAGTTCACTCGTGACAAGTTCATTCATTCCTCCTCATCGGAGGAGGAAGTGAATGGTGACCGCTTCAAGCGATCACTTGACTTTTGGCAAAAAAACAAAAGAAAAGGCCCGATCAGCGATGAAGAAGAGGAATTTAATTCATTTGTGTGTCACACAAAACAGTCCGCCACCAGGGCAGTTTATTGTGAGACACCGCGCGCGCGTGAGCGGTCGTAAAATTTGAGCTTGGCGCGTTCGCGCGAGCGTTCAAAGGCTTGTGCAAGCGGAGCTCGCACAGCGTGGCGCCGCGTGGCCTCGCGCTCGCGCTAGCGCGGAGCTATGCCTCGCCCTTAAGAAACTCTGTTCTGTCCCCCGTGGACATCTGTGGCCTTATCAGAACTGTGTCACTGATAGACACTGTATCATCTTATCTGGACTTTGGAACTTTCTGGAGTGTCCATGGACAACTCACCGCCTTTGATGACCCTCTATGTATAACTGTATTATGATGTGATGTTGCTGTTTATGTAGTGAGATCTTTTTTTGCATCTTTTACGCTGTGCCCCAGCCAGGACATGGTGTGAGACATGATTTTTTTAAACTTCCTCCACCCTCGTGTTCTCTTCTCCTCATCTACTCTGTGAGTTGTATGCAGCAGGTCTCTCTTGTAAACCAGTCCCTGAGGCTCAGTGGGAACTAACCTGGATTCAAGGATTTTCAATGTCATACCAGCCCACATTTGCATGTTAACGGTACAAAATTCGGACTCAAGTCCCACATCAAGAAGCCTAACTATAAAGAAATTAAAAAAATTAAAAAGTGTATAAATATATACACATGTAAAAACACACACACACACGTGTAAGCGTGTGCGCGCATAAATAAATAAAGTTTAAAAAGTAAGATGAGGCTGAATTAAGCGCAGCTCAAGTTCAGCACTGACAACAGCCGCCTGCTTGAGTAAAGGGGGGGGGCTGTTCCCCAGTCGCACCCTCCCTCTGCTGTGCCACAAGGTGATGCAGGTGCAGGGAATGCTCTCCACCACACAGCTCCTCAGGACAGAGCCCTACCAGCTCTCCGCAGCTTCCTTCTTTCATGAACACACAGAGTCCCCCCACCACGTGTTTATCCCGACCGATGGTCACAATCCGCTCAAAATAACTGAAGACATGTTGTTGTTAAGCGGTTTCCGTTAGGCAAAGAACAGCACAGTTCTTCATCTCTGTAGAAACACTCATCCTCAGATGTAACAAATCCACTTTGTTTCCAGTGAGTGGACACTGGCCAGAAGTAATGAGTGGTTTCTCTAGGCTTCAGCTGGGCCAACGTGCCCCCGCTTCCCCCTGCTCCTCCTGACCGTTGCTCCTCGCCCTCAGTGCACCATCATGCTGCGCCATTCCACCATCCACAGGAGCCGCTGGCTGCCAAGTGTGGATTCCAGAACGCCACCGAACTGGCTCTAATGGCCATCAGCCGGGTGAGCTGTACCTGAGCCACAAATCCAGCACTGAACCAGTGCCTGGAACAACCTCATAGGAATTAAATTAGAGGTTAAACCCGAGAGCACGAGAAGCCGCTGCACTTTCTGTGCACCACCACATCAACCAGCTATATAAATATAGGTTGAAAGAAAACTAGTTTTAGCCTGGTTTGGGTTAGCTTTGGACTAGTTTTAACCTGGTTTTTGACACGGGCTTTTAATTTAATTTTTGCCTTAATTTTAGCCTAGTTTTGGTTTTAGGTTAAAACTGGATTTGGCTTTGATTTTAGACCAGATTTTAGACCGGTTTAAGAACAGGATTTAGACTGGTTTTAGGATAGCTTATAGAAAGTTTTGAGACGAGGGTTAGATCTGTTCGTTTGGACTATGATGTTTGCAGATGACATTGTGATCTGTGGTGAGAACAGGGAACAGGTGGAAGAGAACTTGGAGAGGTGGAGATATGCACTTGAAAGAAGAGGAATGAAAGTCAGCCGTAGTAAGACAGAGTACATGTGTGTGAATGAGAGGGAGGAGGTGGAACAGTGAGGCTACAAGGGTCAGAGGTCACAAAGGTGCAGGACTTCAAGTACTTGGGGTCCACTGTCCAGGAAAATGGGGAATGTGGTAAAGAGGTGAAGAAGAGAGTCCAGGCAGGATGGAGTGATGGAGAAAAGTTTCAGGAGTGATTTGTGACAAAAAGGTGTCAGCAAAGGTCAAAGGAAAAGTTTACAAGACAGTGGTGAGACCAGCTACCGTATTCGTCAGTCTATAACACACAGTTTTTTTGCTCATTTGAATGTCCTGTGAGTTATACACTGAAGTCTGTTATTTATGGATTTTTTCCCATATTTTTAGACCCATCTTTGGGTCTGATTCGCCGTTTTTCATTTTGGGCAAAAAATGGTGCAGTACCACTTTTGTCCGCTAGGGAGCCACTTCCAGACCGTTTCTAGCGCATGTGTCCGAAAAAAGCCTCCTCTGGTCGGACTGACTCTGTCGCTGCCCGCCCCCTGCTCTGGATGTAGCTGCTGTTAGCTGTGAGGTTAGCTGTTTTTGTTAGCAAGATACCGTAACTCATAAACCACACCGCGGATTTTTAAATCAAGCTGATTTCACATTTCGTGAATTGGTTAAGCTCAGGAACCCTTGTGCTATAATGTCAGCTAAGAAATATATATTTTTAAGCGTTTATTTAGCTAAATTAAAAGAAATAAAGCGTCCCACCCGCCTGCATGCAAATCGGCGAACTACTTTTTTTAATCCAGCTGATTTGAACATTTCGTGAAACGGTTAAGCTCAGGAACCCTTGTGCTATAAAGTCAGCTAAGAAATATATTTTTTCTCGCAAATAAATAATTGTTTTTACCGTGTTTTCTTGTGAAGTCCTTCGTACTCGCTTGCTTCTGTGGTCGACATTTTCAGCAGGGCAAATGAGGCGCTGATGCGTCGCGTAGCGGTGACGCATAATAGATGCGTGTTATAAGCCGAAGTAGGGCTGTGCGATGTGACAATATATATCGTGGGGACAATAGAAACGTGTCTATCATGCTACTTTCCTTCTATCGTCTCTATCGGGATAAATAAGAATAAAAAAATAACTGTTTGCGTTGCAACGCAAAGAAGCTTCATATTGTGGTTTAGCGACATGACGGCGCTGCTTTATGTTTGACGCACGCGCGGGTTTGCGACACATGCTTTACGTTGTTAAACTCGAGAGCAGAGGAGACGCGGGGGCATGTAGCCGGTGTCACAACAAGGAGAAACAGCTGCACAGGCAGCCCAAGAAGAAGAACTTTTACCAAAAAGAGGGAGAAGCTCACCTTGTTAGCTTCCATTATTTTGCTCCGCTGAAACTCGGAGACAAAATGGGTCCAGAGGAAATGAACCCAGAGTCCAACCGAGTCCGAACTCGGGTCCAGTTAACCAATACAAAACAGACCAGAGACACAACAGAACCGGAATCAAACGCAACGTTTTCTCCGTTTCTTTTACTCCAGCTTCCAGAGCGGATTTCTTCTTTGTGGGTTTTATTAGCAGCCGTTGTTTTACCGCCACCTGCAGGAAAAATTTAGACCAAAGTAGAAATTCCTTTTCTACTTGAAAACTTCTCCCTTATTTTGTATTTTTTTAAGTGAAGTAAATATATTTAAGGATGTACTTAAACGCTGCAAACTCCCAAAAGCACAGTCCTTATACAAATATATTATTAGCTTATCATAAAACTTGAAACTCCTCTTGCACACGCAATTTAATTTTGTGCTATGTTTCTCAAATTGTTCTTTTTTTATGCTGCCGTTTAGAACTTTATTAATAATTCTCTGCTTAGTTTAATTGTCTTTTCAACTGTTATTGTTTATGTGTATTGTATGCCTTGTTATACTGTTTGTGTTATTTTCTTTTTGATAAAAAAAAAAAAAAAACTTTGGTCCAAATTTTTCCTGTACACACACATCGTGTTGTATATATCGTGATATATATCGTTATCGTGATATAAAAAAGTCCATATCGTGATATATGATTTTTTCCATATCGCCCAGCACTACGCCGAAGCGTGTTATTTACGGATTTTTCCAAATATATTGGCAATAATTGGACAAAGCGTGTTATACACAGGAGCGTGTTAAAGTCCGACGAATATGGTATGTTGTATGGTCTGGAGACAGAGACATGGACAAAAAGACAGGAGACAGAACTGGAAGTGTCAGAAATGAAGATGTTGAGGTTCTCCTTAGGAGTGACAAGGATGGGTAAGATCAGGAATGAGATCATCAGAGGTACAGCACATGTTGAACAACTGGGAGACAAAGTTAGAGAGGACACACTGAGATGGTTTGGACATGTCCAGAGGAGGGACAGTGGTTTGGACATGTCCAGAGGAGAGACTGTGGTTTTATTGGTAGAAGGATGTTAGAAATGCAGAAAAAGAAATTCAGTCTGGTTTTAAGAAGACATTTTCAGCTTATCACTCAAAAATCTAGAAACTTCCTCAAGGCCACATAAACTTTAAAGACCGTGTAAAGTGAATTTCAATATTTTCTTCAATAAACATTATAAATGTCATAATTGTAATCTTGTAAATGAGTAAAAAGTCTCAAAATTGTAGCTCAATTAATTTTGGAGTTATAGATCAAACTTTGTTTAAAGATATGTCTGCTTCAGGATTTTTTAGGCGTGGTTTAAATGTGACCGCGTTTCGTCACGCGGTCTAAAGCCCCACCCCCTGCAGCTCCAGCCGTATAAATTAGTTCTTCGCATCGGTGGAGCCATTCACTCGCGAATCGCAGATAGCATCAGATAGCAATAGCATAGATATTTTGTTCATTGTTAGCTAGCTAATCAATTATGCCTCGTTCCTGCATCTTCCCTGGATGTCGCAATGGTCAGGGCACCCGCTTGGTGACTTTATTTTATTTATTTTATTTACTTGATCTCTGCTGCTGTCAGCCGCGGACACACAGAGTGGACCTCACGTCCCCCGCGCGCAGCCACTGACACACAGAGTGGACCTCACGTCCCCCGCGCGCAGCCACTGACACACAGAGTGGACCTCACGTCCCCCGCGCGCAGCCACTGACACACAGAGTGGACCTCACGTCCCCCGCGCGCAACCACTGACACACAGAGTGGACCTCACGTCCCCCGCGCACAGCCACACACCGTCCCCCGCGCACAGCCAGTGACAAACAGAGTGGACAAGTGCTGACAATTGCTTTTCACTGACCTCTTTGGTTTCCTATATTTTTATCTGTAGGTTCAAATGAGTAGGGCTGGAGAACTCCAATTAGGCTGCCAGCCTTCGCGAACATCTTCAGGGTGCAGGACATGGGCGCAGTACTGCGCTGAAACCACGCCCACGCGCTGACACGCCCCCAGCGTTTCAGACCAGGGCACAATTATGATTTTTCATTATTTTTGAGACTTAATTTTATAAGGTAAACAATGTTTTTAATCAGTCAGATTTATAAACTAAACTCCCAGATCAAAAATTATCTGGACTCATTTAACATCTTACCTCTCCATCAATCTGGTTTCAGGAAAAAACACAGCACAACAACTGCTTCTCTGAAGGTTCTGAATGATGTTGTTGAAGCATTGGATGCTAAGGACTATTGTGCTGCACTTTTCTTAGACCTGTCTAAAGCTTTTGACACTGTGGATCATAACATCCTGTGTCATAAGCTCTCAGAAATCGGTTTCTCTGATCACACCATCGGTTGGTTTTCTAACTATCTTTCCAATCGGATGCAATGTGTTCAACATAACGGTACTTCTTCCAGCTATTTAACAGTTAAAAATGGTGTACCACAAGGCTCAGTTTTAGGACCCACTCTCTTTACAATCTACATAGCTAATGTAGGTCACTGCATCCCTGATGCATCCTTACATTTCTATGCTGATGATACAGTTGTTTACTGCCGAGCTAAAACAGTTGCTAAGGCTTTCCTGTTACTGCAATCTGCTTTTGACATCATCCAGTCAGATTTGTTCCGTCTCAAACTTGTCCTAAATGCTGATAAAACAAAAGGGATGTTTTTTTCAAATAGGAAGGCGGTTCCAGCAGATCCTCCTCTGATTTTTTCTTCAAATGGTGTCCCTATTGAGTTTGTTGATTCCTATAAATATCTGGGTATCCTGATTGATTCACATCTCTCTTTTAAACTCCACGTGGAAAACCTAGTGAAGAAACTGAAAGTTAAACTGGGTTTCTTTTTCAGAAACAGATCATGTCTATCACTGAATGTCAGGAAACGCCTTGTGTCTGTGACTTTCCTTCCCTCCATTGATTACGGTGACATTCTCTACATGAATGCTCCTACAAGCACCCTGCGGATGTTGGATGTTGTCTATCATGGTGCACTAAGATTCATAACTGGTTGTGATTATCGTACCCACCACTGCACCCTGTATTCACTGGTTAACTGGACATCATTAACCTCACGCAGACTCTTCCACTGGTACATTTTCATCTTTAAATCACTTCTTGGTCTGCTGCCCTCATACATCTCCTCCTACATGTCTTTGCGTGAGTGCAGCTACAGTGTGCGCTCTCAGGACATGATTACCTGCAGTGTTCCGTCAGTGAGGACTGAACTTGGAAAAAGGGC
>JBBPBX010028697.1:0-20072 GCA_038048925.1 Garcialebias charrua | reverse complement strand
CTCATGAGGATGCAGCCCCTGAATTGAGACACAGCCAGAGTTGTGTCTTCTGTCAGAGACCTCAAGGAGGGAACCCCCTACTGTTAAAGGTTCAGTCTGCAGTTTCTGTAGAACTGCAGCACTTAGAAAAAATTTCAACAGGCAAAGCATTCTGATCGCTCCCCCTCAGAGCCATATATGGCTCTGCTCTCCCATGGTCTGCTGAAATTCAAATTCAAGCTCTGTTTTTATTGGCTGGTTACAAACTCTGTTTTTATTGGCTGGTTAATGGCAGGTCACTTTTTCTTTTTAGAAATGCCTATTTACCACCTGGAGAAGCAAGGGGACAATTATTATTATTTTTTTTTTTTTCAGAGATTACCTCTCTAATGGTGCATTCAGACCTAACAGCGTTTCAACGGCAGGAGCGTCCAGTTTACATGTAAAGTCAATGGGGGACGCGCTTCCAGCCGCGTCTTGGCGTCGGGCGTCACGTCGCGTGCGTGTTGAGCGTGCTGGAAAGCGTTTTCCGTGCACGTGAACCGGCTTCAGCCTCCAAACCGCGCATTCAACATGCTGAAGATTTCGCGGTTCAAACTTTCAAACGCCGCTCAACTCTCCCTGATTGGTTGGTGTGTCAACCAATCAGGGAGAGTCGGGGGGAGAAGAGAGGGGGAGAAGAGAGGAGGAGAAGAGAGGAGGAGAAGAGAGGGGGAGAGTCCCTATGTGACGCGGAAACGAGGGGGCGCGCGCACTATGTGACGTATTGTTTGTGGGACACAGAAAAGACCCGCGAGGTCGTGTACTATGGAAGAGAAACTCATTGTAGCTGTGTGTTCGCGACAAGTCCTTCACGACCAGTCAAGTCTGCTCCACAGAGACGGAAATAAAAAGCTCCTCGCCTGGCGGAGTGCAGTGAGGAGGACTCGGTATACCGGTAAGCTCCTCCCACACACCCCGCAGCAGTTTCGCGTTCTGGCGTTCTGGTCCAAGTAGGTCTGGACACCAAGTGCGTCCACTTGCGTGCGTGACGAGCTTTTTGGAAGTTGAAACGCTGTTCGGTCTGAATGTACCATAACATCAGTCTAGTGACAGAGTGAAGAAAAATGTTAAAAATATATTGTTAGAAAAGTTACATATAGCAGCTTTAAGGTGTGATCTGTCAATTTACATGTATGTAAATACATAGGACAACGGATGAAAATTAGCTATTGTGCTAACTCCGGCATATTTACATTGATGCTAACTGCTGTTATGTTGATTAATATGCATTGTCCTAACTTAAATAAATAAATAAATGAAATGAAATGTGTTACCTCAGCTTGCAATATGCATTGTCCTAACTTAAATAAATAAATAAATGAAATGAAATGTGTTACCTCAGCTTGCAATTTACATATGATGGTGCGTGGTTCTGTTATAACTCCAAACTTCTCATAGTTTGTTCATGGAATTGAAAAAGCCTCCTGGATAGGAGTCGAAACGTTTTCTGCAACAAATAAAGTCCAGTTGATCTGTATTGAACGCCTTTTTGATTCCCTTTAGGTTGTAACAGCTTGATCTTTTAACAAAATGTGTCTGAATATTTAAGGGTAGTGCATTGTTATGAGCTTTATACATCATCATTAAAATATGGTAATCTACTAAATCATGGAACTTCAGTAATTTCAACTGAAAAAATAATATACTAGATGGATGACAGTAATGTTTTCTTGCAATAATCCTTATGGCTCTTTTCTGTAAAATAAAAATAGGTTTTGTAATAGTTTTAAATGCTTTGCCCCAAACATCAATGCAATAAATTAAATGTGGAACAATGATAGTGTTATACAATAAATACAACGCTTTGTCAATCAATAGGTCCCTAACCTTATACAGTACAGCAATGGATTTAGATATTTTCATTTTTACAGATATGTTTTTTCCAAGTTATTTTGTCATCAATGACAACACCCAAGAACTTGACCTCACTCACTCTACAGATCTCACCACCCTCAATTGTAAATTGGACATCTGCAGTTTTCTTTTTATTACCAAATATCATATAATGGGTTTTTTCTAGATTTAATGATAATTTGTTTAGTTTAAACCAAGTCTGTATTTTGACAAATTCCTTCTTCATCAATTCCAACATGATTCATATCTTCACCCAAACAAAAAAAAGTAATATCATCCACAAAGAGGATACATCTGAGGAGTCCTGACACATTAACCAAATCATTAACATATAAAATAAACAACTTAGGTCCAAGTACAGAGCCTTGGGGAACTCCGCAGGTAATATTACAAAGCTCAGATCTTACATCATATGCTCATAAACCATTTGGCGGATTTTCTTTAAGCTTACAGAAAGTAATTATTTGGTGTTCATTTACAAACTGTTAGCTGTTGGAGTTGTTTGAGCTAAAATTAGATTTACCGTATTCGTCGGCGTATAAGTCGCACCGGAGTATAAGTCGCACCGGCCTATAGGTCGCACCTCACGTGAACTGGTGTTTTGCCCAAAATGGACTGGCTGCCAAATTGTTTGGAAGGACTTTTGACAAGATTATCACATAAAAACTACAGTATTTTGTTTGATGTGTCTTAGTTGAACTTTTCATTAATAAATGAACATTATTTTGGACTGGCTGCCAAATTGTTTGGAAGGACTTTTGACAAGATTATCACATAAAAACTACAGTATTTTGTTTGATGTGTCTTAGTTGAACTTTTCATTAATAAATGAACATAATTTTTGTATATTTTGTGTCTTTCATTATTGTATTATAATTTATTTTCGCAGCGCACGTGACCATTTGGAAGACGTCAAAGCGAAACAATTTAAATCCAGCAGATTTGACCATTATGTGAATTTATTAAGGAACAGTAAAGCTAAGACACATCTTTGCTATAATTTTCAGCAGACAAATAATTGTTTTTAAGTGTTAATCTTCTTAAAGCCTTGCTGTGCGCTCCTGTGGCAGACATTTGCAGCAGAGCTAAACACTCGGACCACATTTCTGGGTTGTCTCAGCGGTGACGCGTTACGTCGGCGGTGACGTAGGTGCGACCTAACTGAAGGTGAAACCTGTTTATGGATTTTTCCCATTTATTGCCAATAATTGGACAAAGCGACCTATAGAAGGGTGCGACCTATCAGGCGGAAAATACGGTAACTGCCACACCTGTTGCTGCTACACGCTCTAACTCTGTTGTTCTGTTCTTATTTGGGCAGCACGGTGACACAACTGGTAGAGCTGCTGCCTCTCAGCGAGAAGGTTGCCGGTTCAAATCCCGGTCCGGGGCCTTTCTGGGTGGAGTTTGCATGTTCTCCCCGTGCATGCGTGGGTTTCCTCCGGGTACTCCGGTTTCCTCCCACAGACCAAAAAACATGCTTGTTAGGCTGATTGGTGACTCTAAATTGACCCTAGGTGTGAGTGTGAGAGTGGATGGTTGTTTGGTGTGAGTGAGACAGGTCCCTCTTGTAAATGAGTCCCCGTGACTCAACGAGGCTAGCCTGTATAAATAAAGGTTGAATGAATGAATGAATTAATGAATTATTACTCTCCTCTCTCTATGTGTTCATTTTATGTTCCCTTGAGCAAAAACCGGATAGAGACCGAAGGACATTACTCTGCGTAATAATAATAACAATAATAATGAATTCAATTTATACCGCACTTTTCATTAATAAAAATCTCAAAGTGCTGCGTAAAGCCATATAGACCTGAAAATGATCCATGCATAAATGACATAGCTTTGGTTAAGCACCAGAAGTGCACATGGCACCAGGACAATCAAGGTCATAGATTGATGATCGACTTTGTAGTCATGTCATCTGATTTGCAGCTGTTTGTTTTGGACACTCGGTTGAAGAGAGGAGCTGAGCTGTCAACTGATCACCACCTGGTGGTGAGTTGGATCAGATGGCGGGGAAAGATGCCGGACAGACCCAATTAACCAAAACAATTTGTGATGATTTGCTGGGAACACCTGTCAGAAGATTTCATCAGAAAAGTTCAACTCACACCTCCGAAAGAATTTTAACTGCATCCCAGGTGAGGCAAGGAACACTGAACAAGTGGATTATGTTTTGCACCTGCAATGTTAAGGCTGTTGCCTTGAGCTATGGTCGGAAGTTTGTCTGTACTTCTGACAGCGGCCATCTTCAAGCTCAGTGGTAGTCACTCAGGTTAGGGAGGCTATTAAGCTTAAGAGCCCTTTCTGACTTTGTTGACCTGTAGGACTCCAGAGGCAGTTGAGGAGTTTCTGCATGCCATGCAGGCTGAGGCTCTGGCTGTTGCTGAGGCAAAAGCTCAAATGTGGGAGGAGTTCTGTGAGGCCTTAGATTCTGGCAAACCATTGGGCGGCTGAGATGATGGAAGAAGTACTTTACCAACACTATACTTAGTGAATGTTGAGTGCTGTTGACCTCAACCAGTGACATCGTCAAGAGGAAGCTGAATCAGCGTACTTTGGGTTTGGGCTGTCAATAACTGTGGCTGAGATCGCTGAGGTAGTTAAAACACTCTACAGCAGCAGGGCTTTGGGGGTGGATGAGATCTGCCCTGAGTTTCTCAAGGCTCTGGATGTTGCAGGTCTGTCGTGGTTGACACGCATTTGCAACATTGTGTGCACATCGGGGGCAGTGCTACTGGATTGACGGAAAGTGGTTCCCCTCTTCAAAAAGGGGGACCAGAGGGTGTGCTCCAACTATAGGGGCATCGCTCTCCTTAGCTTCCTTGGTAAGGTCTATTCAGGGGTACTGGAGAAGCGAGTCCGATTGTTGGTCACACCTCAAATCAAAGAGGTCCTCACAGTGGTATGGGAGTTTGCCCATCCAGTCTACATGTGTTTTGTGGACTTTGAGAAGGTGTTTGACCGTGTTCCTTAGGTACACAGTGGTGCGTGCTTCAAGAGAATGCGCTTTGGGCCCTGTAACTACGGGCTATTTGGTCCCTATTCAAGTAGTGAGAGTTTGTTTCTCATTGCCGGTAGTAAGTTGGACCCCTTAAGGGTGGGAGTTGGACTCTAGCAGGACTGTCCGTTGTCACAGATTCTGTTCATAACTTTTATAGACAGATTTCCTCGGTGGAGCCAGGGGCAGAGGGAGTCCGGTTTGGTGGCCTCAGGAATCCATCACTGCTCTTTGCAGATGATGTGGTCCTGTTAGCCTCATCATGCCATGATCTTACGCTCTCACTGGAGAGATTTGCACTGAGTGTGAAGCGACTAGGATGAGAAGCAGAGCCTCCAAATCTCAGGCCAGTGTCCTCTGTCAGACATGGGTATTTGCCATCTCCGTGTTGGGAGTGAGGTTCTGACTCAAGTGGAAGAATCTTGGGGTTTTGTTCAGGAGTGAGGGAAGAATGGAGGGTGAGATCGACAGACGGGTCTTTGAAGTGTCTACAGTATTGCTGGCTCTGTTCTGAACTGTTGTGGTGAAGAGGGAGCTGAGCTGTAAGGGGAAGGTCTCCATTTACCGGTCAGTCTATGTTCTTACCCTCACCTATGGCCACAAACTCTGGGAAGTAACTGAAAGAACGAGATTACGAACACAGGTGAAATTAGTTTTCTCTGCATAGTAGCTGAACACTCCCTTAGAGATAGGGTGAGAAGTTCAGTTCTCCAGGAAAGACTGAGTAGAACCACTGCCCTTCCAAATCCAGAGGAGCCAGTTGAAGTTGTCCAGACATCTGGTAAGGATATCTCCTAGGCGCCTCCCTAGAGAGGTGCTCTGGGCATGTCCAACTGGGAAGAGGATTTGAGAAAGACCCAGGAAACCCTTGAGGGACTCTTGGTTGGCTTGGGAACACTTTGGAGTCTTCCCAGAAGTTGCAAGAGGTGGCTGTGGAAAGAGTTGTCTGGACATCCCTGCTCAACCTGCTGACCTGCGACCCGACACCAAACAATCAGAAGATAATGGATGGATGGAACTATTTAAAAACATTTTAAATAATTTTGAATCTTGTGTAAAATTCTATTGGGAATTGTTGAAAGGACTTGAGTTTTCCTGATTAGTAAAAAGGTGTTTGAGTAAAACTAACTGAATTGCGCACGTGAATCCTGAAGGGAAATTTCATTCAGAATTTCCTGAGGGATTTTAATTATTTAAATAGGAAGAAATAAATGTTTACATCCATGTAAGTACAGTTTAGTGTCCCTGATTCACAGCAAATGATAAAACACTTTAATTAGTCCAAAAACAACATATCAGACCTTCATTACCATCCTCCTCCTCCTCAGTAAGCATGAAGATCTGCCTGAGCTTCAACAAAAGTGTCTCTGCAGCAGGGAGGAAATATCCCTCCTGATTAAAACACTTTTTACACAAGCCAGCATCAGTAACAGGATTAGATTCACAGGAGAGGAAGAACCACACTGATGAGAAGAGGATGACGAGGATGACAACGGATGTTAAATACAACAGAGCACTGATGAAGAGACCAACGCTGTGAAAATGTGGAGTGACTAAAAATAAGATTCCCCCAAATCTCCAACATCCCCTCCCCCACCTGACCCAGAAAAACACCACCACAGGAAGAACGAAAGAACGAAGAAATGAAAAAGAACAAAAGAACCAAAGAGCGAAAATAATAAAAATGAAAGGACAGATGACAATAAAGGAGGACAGGGAGGAGTGACAAGGAAGGGACTAAGGACGAGTGTGTAGTTCACTGTGTGTTAATTAGCTGTCTGCTCGTTAAGCAGCCCAGCTTAATTAGAGCTGACGAGCGCACACACACACACACACACACACACACATTTACCCAATCCTGTTTAACAGAGACCTAGCAGCAGGATGAGGGAGGAGACGGTAAAGTAGGACACTGCAGCAGAACACAACACTCACAACACATCTAATACAACAAAGACACAACACACACAATAAAAGATGCACATGCAAACACAGGTGAGTTGATACTTCTTCCAGAAACAAAATAAACTTCTTTTAGCAGCGAAGTCAGTGGAAAAACACAGGTGGAAAAAAAGGGAAGAGAAAAAGACCAAAACCAGAAGAGAACAAGGTCTAAGTCAGACCAAATACCAGAGTCAGACCAAAAACTAGACAAGAACCAGGTCAAAGTCGGATCAAAAACCAAATCAAAATCTGGTCTAAGTCAGACCAAATACCAGACAAGAATCAGGTCAAAGTTACACCAAAAACCAAAACAAAACCAGGTCTAAATCAGACCAAAACCAGAAGAGAACCAGGTCGAATTCAGACCAAAAACCAAATCAAAACCAGGTCTAAGTCAGACCAAATACAAGAGTCAGATCAAAAACTAGACAAGAACCAGGTCAAAGTCAGTCCAAAAACCTAATCAAAATTTGGTCTAAGTCAGACCAAATACCAGACAAGAATCAGGTCAAAGTTGGACTAAAAAACTAACCAAAACCAGGTCTAAATCAGACCAAATACCAGAGTCAGACCAAAAACTAGACAAGAACCAGGTCAAAGTCGGATCAAAAACCAAATCAAAATCTGGTCTAAGTCAGACCAAATACCAGACAAGAATCAGGTCAAAGTTAGACTAAAAAACAAAAGAAAACCAGGTCTAAATCAGACCAAAACCAGAAGAGAACCAGGTCAAATTCAGACCAAAAACCAAATCAAAACCAGTTCTAAGTCAGACCAAATACCAGAGTCAGACCAAAAACTAGACAAGAACCAGGTCAAAGTCGGATCAAAAACCAAATCAAAATCTGGTCTAAGTCAGAACAAATACCAGACAAGAATCAGGTCAAAGTTAGACCAAAAAACAAAACAAAACCAGGTCAAATGCAGACCAAAAACTAGACAAGAATCAGGTCAAAGTTAGACCAAAAAACAAAACAAAACCAGGTCAAATGCAGACCAAAAACTAGACAAGAATCAGGTCAAAGTTAGACCAAAAACCAAAACAAAACCAGGTCTAAGTCAAAACAAAACAAAACCAGGTCTAAATCAGGCCAAAAACCAGACAAGAATCAGGTCAAAGTCAGACCAAAAACCAAATCAAAACCAGGTCTAAGTCAAACACAAGAATCAGGTCAAAGTTAGACCAAAAACCAAAACAAAACCAGGTCTAAGTCAGACCAAAAACTAGACAAGAACCAGGTCAAAGTCGGATCAAAACCAAATCAAAATTTGGTCTAAGTCAGACCAAATACCAGACAAGAATCAGGTCAAAGTCAGATCAAAAACCAGAGTCAGACCAAAAACTAAACAAAAACCAGGTCAAAGTCGGATCAAAAACCAAATCAAAACCAGGTCTAAGTCAGACCAAATACCAGAGTCAGACCAAAAACTAGACAAGAACCAGGTCAAAGTCGGATCAAAAACCAAATCAAAACCAGGTCTAAGTCAGACCAAATACCAGAGTCAGACCAAAAACTAGACAAGAACCAGGTCAAAGTTGGATCAAAAACCAAATCAAAATCTGGTCTAAGTCAGACCAAATACCAGAGTCAGACCAAAAACTAGACAAGAACCAGGTCAAAGTCGGATCAAAAACCAAATCAAAACCAGGTCTAAGTCAGACCAAATACCAGAGTCAGACCAAAAACTAGACAAGAACCAGGTCAAAGTTGGATCAAAAACCAAATCAAAATCTGGTCTAAGTCAGACCAAATACCAGAGTCAGACCAAAAACTAGACAAGAACCAGGTCAAAGTTGGATCAAAAACCAAATCAAAATCTGGTCTAAGTCAGACCAAATACCAGAGTCAGACCAAAAACTAGACAAGAACCAGGTCAAAGTTGGATCAAAAACCAAATCAAAATCTGGTCTAAGTCAGACCAAATACCAGACAAGAATCAGGTCAAAGTTAGACTAAAAAACAAAACAAAACCAGGTCTAAATCAGACCAAAACCAGAAGAGAACCAGGTCAAATTCAGACCAAAAACCAAATCAAAACCATTTCATTCATTTCATTTATTCATTTATATAGCACTTTACACAACCACGGTGGTGGTGACCAAAGTGCTTAACAAAAAACAGTGCAGTACTTAAAAAGACAGATTAAAAATCAAGAAAAACACAACATAAAAGCAAAAATAAAACCAGAAAAATAAAATAAAAAATAAAACCAGGTCTAAGTCAGACCAAATACCAGAGTCAGACCAAAAACTAGACAAGAACCAGGTCAAAGTCGGATCAAAAACCAAATCAAAATCTGGTCTAAGTCAGACCAAATACCAGACAAGAATCAGGTCAAAGTTAGACCAAAAACAAAAACAGGTCAAATGCAGACCAAAAACTAGACAAGAATCAGGTCAAAGTTAGACCAAAAACCAAAACAAAACCAGGTCTAAGTCAAACCAAAACAAAACCAGGTCAAAGTCAGACCAAATACCAGAGTCAGACCAAAAACTAGACAAGAACCAGGTCAAAGTCAGACCAAAAACCAAATCAAAATCTGGTCTAAGTCAGACCAAATACCAGACAAGCACCAGGTCAAAGTCAGACCAAAAACCAAATCAAAACCAGGTCTAAGTCAGACTAGCCTGGCCCTCGCCTTCCTGCACAGCTCCGCTCAATTCTCATTTCCCTTCACTGCTCAGTCTGGGACTTCTCTCATAGACAACGATTTCTCCGGTAGATTTTTGACCGGACCAATCAGAGAACAGAAGGGGCGGAGTTTTTGGCCCCTAACCCACGCCCCCACCTGTCCCAGCGCAGCCAGCGAGCATTCGCATGTTCTCATTCAAAGCGATGCAAAGCGATGCAGGACTGTTTTATATGTGACACAAATGTGTTAAATTCCCCTTCTTAATCCCTTATCTGGAGTTTTCTTTAGTTTTTTTTCCCAAAAGTCAAGTGATCGCTCCCTCCTCCCTCCTCCTTCTCCTCCTCACCCTCCGCTGTGAAATGAACAAGGAAATGTCTCAGGTTGTCACGAGAATTAAAGTCAGGTTTTACGTTGCTGCCCGAGTCCCATCAGATTTCCTGGTCTTCTGGTGTGTTGGACCAGCGCTCCATGGTTTTATTTTATTTTATTAGGACGTTTTATTAACATACAGCGAGAGAAAAATCAGCAGGAGGCGGAGCTGAAGTCAAGTTCAGAAGACCACGGGGGAGCGCGCAGCCAACGAGCATTCGCATGTTCTCATTCAAAGCGATGCAGGACTGTTTTATATGTGACACAAATTTATTAATTTCCCCTTCTTGATCCCTTATCTGGAGTTTTCTTTTCTTTTTTTTTTTGCCAAAAGTAAGTGATCATCGCTCCCTCCTCCTCCTCCTCATCCTCCTCTCCCTCCGCTGAGTGAAATGAACAAGGAAATGTCTCAGGTTGTCACGAGAGAATTAAACTCGGGTTTTAAGTTGCTGCCCGAGTCCCATCAGATTTCCTGGTCTTCTGGTGTGTTGGACCAGCGATCCATGGTTTTATTTTATTTTATTAGGACGTTTTATTAACATATAAACACAATATGCAACGGAGCGAGAGAAAATTCAGCAGGAGGCGGAGCTGATGTCAAGTTCAGCAGACCACGGGGGAGCAGCCATCAGCAGAGGCCACGCCTCCAGCAAGAATCATTTTTCAATGGAGAAAGTCCAGACCCTTGTCTGAAGCGAAGTGAAGGACAAGGGTCTGGTTTTAACCAGGCTAAAGTCAGACCAAAAACTAGACAAAAACCAGTTCAAAACCACACCAAGCATAGACGTAAACCAGGCCATGGCAGGCCAAACATTTAAACATTTTGCCGTTCTGTCGTAAATGAGCCGATCATAAAACTGTGACGGCTCTGACTGGGTTTTTAACTTTCACTGTTTATCTTGCTCAGCGGGTCAGACTCTGGTGGAAACCTGATGCTGCTGCACACACACTCACACACACAAACACACACACACACTCACACACACAAACACACACACTCACACACGTAAACTTGGGCCTATGGCCAGCTGGCTGAAATTCATCTGAAATGCAACACCTCCCAGTGTGTGGGTGTGTGTTCTTGTTCTTCTACATTGTGGGGTCCATGACCTGAGGTGGAACCCAGACCTCGGGGACAGTTTTTTCATTCAACCTTTATTTCTACAGGTTAGTCTCACTAAGCATCGGGGACTCCATTAAAGAGAGACTGGTTTAACAAAGAATGATGACAACAGTGGACATATAAAAAAAAAAATTTTAAAGAAAGAAAATTATATTGGAAAACATAAAACGAAACACAAATAGCTACATTATAAGGAGATGAAGAAAACTAAAAACAGGAACATGTCTGCATTGGGTTTTGCCAGGAACATGATTTTGGAACTACGGTATGCATAAAGTGGCACAACATATCTATGTTGTATCATTCAACTATGTTAGTTTTTACAAGCAAAATGATAAATCAATGAAATTTTGTTTCAAAAGTGATTTTGAAATTGGCGCCGTGTTTCGTCACGGGACATCCGGGTACTTACACATGCGACGTCGTGACGTAGAGACAAGGAGTTCAGTCTACAGGCTGCTATTAGCAAGCAGTGTCATTGTCTTCAAGATCGGCTGTTTTCTTTTGTATAACTTGAAAAATGCCGGTACGTTGTGTCGCATTTGGGTGTTCTAACATCGCCAGCTCTGTAGACGACTACGATCGGGCTGGAGCCCTTCACCCTCGGAACCTTGCTCATCTGATCTCATCTCACCTGTTTCAAAGCCACCACCATCATCCCTGTCCCAAAGAAGGCAACGCCCGCATGCCTCAATGACTATCGCCCAGTAGCACTCACCCCCATCCTGATGAAGTGCTTTGAACGGCTAGTCATGAAAAGCATCACATCTGTCCTCCCTGCCTCCCTGGATCCCTTCCAATTTGCATACCGACCTAATCGCTCAACCGACGATGCCATCTCCTCTGCCCTCCACACAGCTCTCACACATCTGGACACGAAGGACTCTTATGTTAGAATGCTGTTCATCGACTTCAGCTCGGCATTCAACACCATCATCCCCCAACAGCTCATCCATAAACTGGACAGTCTGGGGCTGAACACCTCAATGTGTAACTGGCTGCTAGACTTCCTGACCGGGAGACCACAGACAGTACGGATCGGGAGTAACACATCTAGCACCATCACATTGAACACAGGGGCCCCACAAGGATGTGTGCTGAGCCCCCTTCTATTCACCCTGCTAACACACGACTGCACACCATCGTACAGCTCCAACCACTTCATCAAGTTTGCGGACGACACAACAGTGGTAGGTCTCATCAGCAACAACGATGAGACGGACTACAGGAACGAGGTGAGCCGCTTGGCCTTGTGGTGCGGACACAACAATCTCACTCTCAACGTGGAGAAGACAAAGGAGATTGTCGTGGACTTCAGGAAGAGGGATGCACAACATGCCCCTCTGACCATCAACAGCACCGCAGTGGAGAGAGTGGACAGCACCAAGTTCCTGGGAGTGCACGTCTCAAAGGACCTGTCCTGGAGCAGGAACACTGCAGCACTGGCCAAGAAGGCTCACCAGCGCCTCTACTTTCTCCGCAAGCTGAAAAGGGCTGGAGCTTCAACCCCCATCATGTGCACCTTCTACAGAGGTGCCATAGAAAGTGTCCTGACCAGCTGCATCACGGTGTGGTTTGGTGCATGCACTGCATCCTGCCGCAAGAGCCTCCAGCGCATCGTGAAAGCAGCTGAGAAGATCGTCGGCACCTCCTTGCCCTCACTGCAGGACTTACACAGCAAACGCCTCACTCGGAAAGCCCACCGCATGGCAGGTGATCCCACACACCCACTACACAGCTGCTTCAGACTGCTGCCATCAGGGAGGAGACTGAGGAGTCTCCAGGCTCGAACCAGCAGACTGAGAGACAGCTCTGTTCATCAGGCAGTCAGAATGCTAAACACTCTGCCTGCTCTGCCTCCCCTCCCATTTGAACTGCCTTAACACAAAAAACTTTCTCACACATTACCACTCAACACAAAGTTTTTAACACTGGACTCTGTGTCATCAAACGGGTTATTCACTAAACTCTCGGTCATGTGTTCATTCAGTTTGCACTACTTCTCATATTTGCACTAATGTTTGTATTACATTACTGCCTATAGTCATACTACTGTTTACATTCACTGTTTACATTTATTAATACTGTTTACATTTATTACTACTGCTTTACATTTATTACTACTGTTTACATTTACACTACTTTTATCTACACTACTGCAGATACATATACAGCATTCTCTGACTAGCCTTATCTAAGGATGCCAAATGTGCCTTATGTGCCTTACTTCATATGCCACTTTGCCTCTATACCAACATCAACTACCTCATACATATACTGTGTACATTAACTTATATGCTGCTGTGCCACTCTTTGCAAATGTCAACGCTAGAAACTTCAGTTTATTTTATAGATTTACGTTTTTATACTTTTCATACTACTATGCAAAAACTCAGGACAGTATTACACTTTTATTATTTCATTTTATGCTTATGTTCATTGGGTGTTTGGTGTTTCAGTGTTGGTGTAAATTTTCATACTTTTATACTATTATGAAAAAACTCAGGACAGTGTTACACTTTTTTACTATTTTATGCTTATGTGTATTAAATGTTTTAGTGTTTAGTGTTTAGATGGTTACTGTTGCACCGAGGGACTGAGAGAAACGCAATTTCGGTCCTGTGTATGTCCTGTACACAGGGTCGCAAATCGCCACTATGCAGGTTATGCAAGGCATACGGGCGCTGCCCTACAGGGGGCGCCAAAACCGTCTCTAGAAAAAATGTTTTTCTAGCAGGCATCTTCTTTAACTGCATGAAATGATCAATAACAGGGAAACAGCACTGCTTAGGCGCCCCCCCCCCTGCTCCCTCACCTCCCTCCTCCTATCTCTCTGCTCTCCCTTCACACACAGGTGCTGTGAACACGCACCCCTAGAGAACGCACACAGGCACGTTATTTATTTATTTTTTTATTTTTTCACTCGTGCACTTGACTTTGGAGCGGCAGAAAAACTATCCAGGGCGCAAAACAGGAAAAGGAAGTTGTTGGAAGGATGAAAAAAAAAGCCTTTCAATGTGGTTAAAAGATATTAGGTAAGTACTGTCAGTGTATGAGCAGGACAGGAGGGTTGTAAAATATTCAGGTTAGCTAAAGCTAGCCTAATAGGAATCGTCCCATATTTGGCTGTTAAATAAATGTAGCCTCCCCTAAAGACGTGATTTGTTTAATATTTTTATGAATATTTTATACATGTCCCACACATCCACACACTAAGTGTAAGAATGACCTAAATAAAACTCAGGAAACATTAACACAAGCTAAACTGTTGTGGTGGCAGTTCCCAGCTATGTTCCAATGCAGTGCTGCAATTTATTCACTCATATGTACATTTATTATTATTGATTCTTTAATTAAAGATGAGTTGTACAAGTTTATGTGTGTATCAGACAAATTAGTCCTCAGTGTCACTATAGCCCTGAGACTCAAAAAGGTTGGTGACCCATGTTACCAACCTTTTTGGCAGAGGGACACTTGAGTTTAAATGTCTTATTTAATATCACTACAGTGGTGTGTGTTGTGATGTATCTGGTAAGTCAGATTAGATGAAATGTCCAGTCAGTAACTGTTATCCAACAAGGAGATCATTTAAATTAAAGTTTCATTTCTATTGTGGTTTGACTGCTGTATTTTTAAACCTACTTAACACAAAATTAATGTCATTCAGCTGTGAGGATGGAGAGAAGGAAGAGAAGATGACAGAGGAAGAATCAGGACAGACTGGGGAAGGCAACAGGTTGGTCTAATGCAGGTGGAAGTGAGGGAACAGCTACTTAATCCCAAGCAATAACATGTAAACATTATTTTTAAAAACTGTATTAAGATCTGTAATTTTTACAACTAATATATAATGCTTTTTTGACCATATGACTTAGTGCAGAATGCCACAGACAAAGGGTGAAGGAGACAGACACGAGGTCAGTGATAGAGGAGACAAGTGATGACATCAGGTAGGAATAATTACATTAGGGAGGCAACAAAAACCTATACTGTATACCATGATGGTTTGAATTTCTGATGACCATCTTTCATTGTCTTCTTTCACGGAAAGTAACAGTTTAAATGTCATAAATGTTAAAACACTGACATGGACTCCAGGCTGTTAAGATTTCATATTTTCACTACATAAAATGTTGAGCACTGATTACCACTACTGTTATACATTTTTACTTTATTAAACTTCTTATTTGTTTATCATTGAAATTATCACCTGATATGATATGTAACATAAAAAAATCTGTAATATTGCTACTGTATTTTCTAAGTGCATGACTAAGGGAGGAAAGCTGTATGAGGCGGCAGGTAAAAAAAAAGGGGTGGGGGGGCGCCGTTGATGTTTTCGCATCCACCTCAAAAATATGTAGTTGCGCCCCTGCCTGTACATATTGCAGTTCTGACAATAAAGTTGACTTTGACTTTGACTGATGTCGGACTCCCCCTCGCTCCCTGCACGGTAAGACTAAAATAAATACGGCTGCAGACCTACATTATAACCAGCTGTTTCTTGTTCATCACTCAAACTAACTTCGGCTTCCCAAACTGAAGACAAATAGCTCAAATCTTCACTTAAATTACTTAAATCCTCGGTTTCTATATTCTCTGCCATTGTTATTTGCAAGGTGCGTTCTCGCCATTGCGTCATAAAAATGCGTCGGCGTTTGACTGCGACGCACTGCAGTTACGTCATTAAAACTATTTTATTTAAAAATACTTTTATATATTAATTATTCAAAGCATCTGTGTACAAACAATCAAAGCTGAGTAGCTCCTCTTTCTAAAGATGTCTATGTTCCAACATCATGTCACACCACCTTTAAGCAGATGTTTGAAGCCACTCAGGCCCTGTACACACGTAGCTGTTTATCATTAAAACCGAACAGTTTAGCGTGCGGTTTAGCCTTTCATCCACACGTGAACGCCGGTTGATATAACTATAAACGAATAATAACAAAACTCCGGCCAAAGTGAAGATTTGAGAACTCTCCGTTTTCGAGTCTGCTTGTGGACTTTCAGAACGGAGCTTTCTGCTCCAGCTGGACCGGCAGAACCGGGTCTGCCGGTCCAGCTGGAGCAGAAAGCTCACGTCACATAATGCTCTAAAAAAAGCACTAAAAAGTAAAAATACCTGCTCTGACATGATTCCTAGTCGACATTTTCCTGCGTTTTATTAACTTTGTAGCCTGGTTGATACCAGACCCATGTCCTTCACTTCGCTTCAGACTAGGGTCTGGCATCTCTCCCATAGACAGCGATTTCTCCGTTAGATTTTTGAATGGACCAATCAGAGAACAGAAGGCGGAGTTTTGTTAGTTTAGCCTGGCGAGGTCCAGGCTATTCAGATAAAAAGCTCAGAAACCACTCGGTGGATATTTTTTCTGCTACCAGTGTGTAATTATATGTCTCTAATTTACTGACTGTTGGCCTAGATGAAACATTTGAGATAAAATTCGATTTTTTATCATTTATTTTCGTAGCGCACCCGAGGCTGTTTGGAAAATGTCAAACCGAAACTATTTAAATCCAGCAGATTTGACCATTTCGTGAATTGATTTAGGAACTGTTAAGCTCAGGAACACTTCTGATATAACGTCAGCGGTGAAATATATTTTTTATCAGCAGAGAAATAATAGTTTACCTTGTTTTATTGAAAATTCCTTCGTGGCGGCAGCCATTTTGAATGACGACGTCAGTCGACGTCGTTCAAAACTCCGCCTTCTGTTCTCTGATTGGTCCGGTCAAAAATCTACCGGAGATATCCTTGTCTATGGGACAAGTCCCAGACCCAGCAGTGAAGGGAAATGAGAATTGAGCGGAGCTGCGTAGGAATGGCGAGGGCCAGGCTATTAACTTTGTACTCCAACACGGTATTTAATAGTATCAAAAAAGGCGTTCAATACGGGATCAACTGGACTTTATTTGTTGCAGAAAACGTTTCGACTTCTGTCCAGAAGTCTTTTTCAATTCTGAATGGAAGCTGTGAGAACGAGAAGTTTTATACAGGCTTACAAGTCACGCACCAACATATGAAATTGGAAACTGAAATAACACCACAAATTAACTAACATGCCCATTCTATTTAAATTGACAAAACGACACATCCCAGCTTAACAAAGGGGGGTTTGTAACACATACATGTAAATTGAAAGATCACACCTTAAACAGTAGGAGGTTCCCTTGAGGTCTCTGTTAGAAGACACAAAACTGTATGTAAATTGACAAACAACACCTCCCAAACAACAACAGAGGCTACTCAGAGAACTTTGTTAGTCTAATTTACAGACAAGGCATCCCTGCTCCCATCCGGTGTAAAACGTTTCGGAATCAAATCCAAAACTGAGTTATAAGTCTTAGACAGTTGAAATCTCAGACCTCCTCCTCTGTTAAGAGAAGGTTTTTCTCTCTTAACATACACAGCTTCCTTTACCCCCCTCTCAAACCATCTGTGTTCTCTGTCCAAAATTTGAACATTCTGGTCCTCAAAGGAGTGTCCCTTGTCCGTGAGGTGGAGGTGAACTGCAGAGTTTTGTCCAGAGGAGGTTGCTCTCCTATGTTGAGACATTCTTTTGTGGATAGGTTGTTTCGTTTCTCCGATGTAACGGTCTGAGCAGACTTCGCTGCACTGGACTGCATAAACCACCCCACTCTGTTTGTGTGTGGGGGTTCTGTCCTTCGGATGCACCAGCCTCTGTCTGAGAGTCCGGCTGGGTTTGAAGTGTTGTGTTTGTTAAAATTTAATATTTAATATTTAATAGTAGTTCAACCTCACGGTCTGTCCACACAAACGAAAGAAAAAAATAAATAAATAACAGGAAGTGTGGCTGCAAGGTTTGAAGGATTGTGACGGCACTACACTGCCACCTATGGGTTCAGCATATTCTTTACAACTTTCTGTGGTGAAAAAAACGGGACATGTAGACAAACATTTTAAATATTCGAAGATGTATGGACAGAGATATTTTTTTTGCGCAAATATTCGTTTTTCAAACACCAGGCTACGTGTGTACAGGGCCTCAGACGTCTGTGTAGGGATATCGCAGCGGTCCGTTTTGCTGACTGTACAATATTCCAGATGAAAGATTTCAGTAGATTTTATCTGACACAAACTTATCATCAATATTCACGAGTTCTCTCTTTTTAGATTAATACCTATAATTCTGTGCCTTGGAGGTGAGAATGTAAAGACATGAAATGTTAACTTATGTTGGTACAGCAGAACTGGACCATTTATTTAACAGAATCATAAATTACATCACACATTTGTACATGTTTGGATTGATCGAATTTCCTATAACTGTTCACAGATTCAGAATTTAGATACAACAGACAAGTAAAATATCTTATATTAACCTTTCTGTTAGTACAAACTTAAAGTTTACTGGCTTAGGAGATAAAGAAAAGTTTTAGGAGGAAGATGGAGTAAAAGAGGGGGTGAACTATCTTGACTGTTTATAACCAGAAACATGACACGTTCCCCAGGCATCTCCAGCTAGACGTATGTCCGGTGTGTAAACAATCAGTGACTCGTTACCTTTGCCGGTCTACCAAGAACGGGTCGGTCCTTGAAGTCCGAGGAGGTCAGTCTGTTTAGATTGTAGCTTCTCACGTCCGCCTTTGACCCACTGAAGTAACGGTGGTCTGGTTGATGTTTCAGATGATAAATTCCTTGAAGGAATTTCAATAAAATAGAGCTTAGAGCTCAAAACGGACTCATAGCCAACAGTGAAGTCCCAACTGATGACGTGTCATTGGTGTTTAGACAGACGTCAAACAGTTCTTATATGAAGACTCACATTCTAGTTTCATCCGCAAACTGCCGGAAAACAGGAAGTCAGAGCTCTTTTAAGGCTAACTTGACCTAGAAAACGTAGCTCTTACTGGTTTGGCCTGTGAAGCCAGGAGCCACTGAGAGTGACAGAGTGGAGGCATAAGTTAGATTAAAATGTCAAAAAGGATAAGAAGGTTAGTTTAAGACGCTAGTATTCATGATACAGCAGATTTAAATGTTCTTAACTCATTAACAACACTGTTTTATGATTAAAACAAACGTCATCACAGCATCACAAATGGAATAATAGCAAAAACAGATATTATTCAACTTGATTATTAAGTAGAGCAAAAACAAAACTCTCTTCTGAGGAGATTGATGTCCTGAGCTCAAACTAAAATGAGATACACAGTGTCTCTGAATCTTCACTGCAGGTTTGAGAAGAAAAATGAATAATGATCAACATTTTGAAATAACATTGGATTTCCAACTTGAATTAACAGTTTGAATTAAACAGTCTTCGACTATCAAACATTGAATTCAATAATGCTTACTTAACACAAGGTTATTCATTAACACAAAATAGAGGAATAAGAGAGTCTCTTATGACTTATTGTGTTTTGATTCAAAATAATGTAATAAAATAGAATTAATGTCTTTTTACTGAAAGTATCAGTGAAAAGGTGTCACTGGGACAGTTCAGAGACGAAGGTGTATCAGAGACCACCGTCTGGTCCACTACATCTGTATATAATGTCTGTTTTACACATTTTGACCATTTCTTGTAATTTTAAACGTTTATTTAAGAGCTGGGACACAATTAAAATATCAAGATGATCACAACTTTTATTTAAGTGCCCGGCAGAGCCCGGCAGAGATTTACGATCTGCCAGTCAACACCTGCTGGAGGTGCCTCGCTCAAGGTACAAACAATGGGGAGACCGGTCATTTTCTGTTGCCGGCCCAAAAGCCTGGAACAGTCTCCCCCTTGAGCTGCGTGCCACCTCTGATCTGACTCTGTTCAAAACCAGACTGAAGACCCACTTGTTCAAAAAAGCTTTCAGTGTGTAACTTTTATTACTTTTGGTATTTTAATATGTAGCATTTTTTATTTCCATTGCCTTTTTATTTCCACTTGTTCAAAAAAGCTTTCAGTGTGTAACTTTTATTACTTGTGTTATTTTAGTATGTAGCATTTTTTATTTCCATTGCCTTCTTTTATTGCTGTTGTTTCTTATTCTATTTTCATTGATTTATTGTTCCAGTTTATTCATCTTTTTATCCTGTTAAGCACCTTGGTCAATGCAAGGCATTGTAGGAAGGTGCTATACAAATAAAGTTTATTATTATTATTATTA
>JBBPBX010028696.1:23574-36386 GCA_038048925.1 Garcialebias charrua | reverse complement strand
GTAGCTGGAGAACCCTATTTGATATGGGAAGATGCATGCTGATTGAGAGTGAATTACCAAAAAGACTGTGGACATATGCAATCCAAACCGCAGCTATTATAAGAAATAGATGTTTCAACAACCGGACAGGTCAAACACCTTACTTTTTACTAACAGGAAAGAAACCAAACTTATCTAAAATGCAAATATTTGGAACAAAATGTTATGCATACAAACAGAAAAATGGAAAACTTGACGCAAAATGCACAAAAGGTATTTTTATAGGGTATGATAAAAACAGTCCTGCATATTGGATTTATTTTCCAGAAAACGCAAAAGTGCAAAAATGCCGATTGGTTAAATTCTTGACCAAAAATAAGGATGAAGGTCAAACACAAACCGATGTGTCTTATGATGATGATGATGACATTCAACTGAGAGAGAAAACAATAATAAAAGAGGATTTAGATTCAAGATCAATGGAACCAAGCTCAGGTCAACTAGAAGTGAACGATCTGGCACCACCTAGTGGCGAATCTGAAGACACACGATATCCTTCTAGAATAAGAAAAAGACCAGAATATCTTAATGAATATGTGACAAGTGTGATAGTAGAACACCAAACACTAACCAACTTAGACTACTGTTACAGGTTAATATATGACATACCTAAAACGTTCAATGAAGCTATGATGTCACCAAACTCAAAGAAATGGACAGAGGCAATGGATGAGGAAATAAAATCACTAAAAGAAAATAACACTTTTACCCTAACAACCTTGCCAGAAGACAAGAAAGCAGTAGGGGGTCGATGGGTATATGTGAAGAAAAATAATGGTGATGATCAAGAAAAGTACAAAGCACGATATGTTGCCAAAGGTTATAATCAAAATTATGGAATAGACTATGAAGAAACTTTTTCTCCAACAGCCAATATGACAAGTATTAGAGTTTTGATGCAATGTGCCATCCATGAAAATCTTATACTACATCAAATGGACGTAAAAACTGCATACCTACATGCACCAATAGATTTTGAAGTCTATGTAGAGCAACCTGAAGGATATGAAATAAAAGGAAAATCAAATGAGAAACTGGTTTATAAACTAGAAAAATCACTCTATGGCTTAAAACAATCAGGCAGAAACTGGAACAGGACATTACATGACTACTTAACTGAAAATGATTTCATACAGAACCCTGCAGACCATTGTGTTTATACCAGGAAAACAGAAAAGAACAAAGTAATAATAATAATTTGGGTTGATGATATTATTATTGCTGCCAGTGATGAAAATATTCTGAAAACTGTGAAGGAAATCCTAACAGCGAGATTCAAAATGAAAGATATGGGCAAACTCAAACATTTTCTTGGCATTCATTTTGAGCACACAGAAAATTATGTAAAAATGTCACAAGAAAAATATGTAGAAAAAATACTTGAAAGATTTCAAATGCAAGACTGCAAACCAAGATCTACTCCTTGTGAACAAAAACTGAACTGCAATGAAGATGCTGAGAAAATGGAGAATGTAAAAGAGTACAGAGAGGCAGTTGGTAGCCTTATCTATTTAACTTCATGTACTCGACCTGATTTAAGTTTTATCTTAAGCAAATTATCACAACATCTCAATGAACCAACTATGGAACACTGGATTCCTTTACGGCCAAAACACGTGGGACACCATGACGGTCAGAACCCACGGCACACCAGCCACATGCGACGTGTGAAGATGACCTGTCTGCCTGCACGCAGAGCAGCTGTTCTTATACCACGCCCACTCTAACAACTAGACGGTCGCACCTGGAACCCATCAGCCTAATCAGGCATCTTTCTCTACTGCTACATTCCTAACAACTTTCAGAACACATAACACACTAGACACCCATGACATGAAGTCATGGTTGCCTAGTGTGCTACATGAAGTGTGCTACATGAACATGAAGTATTTTTAATCATAAGAGCACACAGCTTTTAATATGAATAATCACTTTTAGAAGAGACGTACAAGCCACCAATATGCAGGATGTGAGACAGTGTAACCTGTCACACTGCAATTACTTATATAAACTAGTTCAAGTTCAAACAATAGTAATTGTCCTTTTTACGGATTCTCTTTCTTTTTGGAGTAAACTTATAACTTGTGTGATCATGAGTGATGAAAGCGCTACCATGAGATGTTATTTATATTTGACCCATCAACAAAGGACAAGGCATTGTATTACAGTAAATGTGAAAATGATTTACATGTGACCGCCCATAGTGACTCAGATTGGGCTGCAGACATAGCTGACAGAAAAGGTGTTACGGGTTACTGCACAAGTTTAAATGAAAAAGGTACTTTAGTATCATGGAAAACAAAGAAACAACCAACTGTTGCATTATCAACCTGTGAAGCAGAGTATATAGCTTTATCAGCAACTACACAAGAATGTCTGTATTTATCACAACTGTTGCAGAGCATGTATAAACATCAAATGAAACCACCCAAAATATTGGAAGACAATCAAGGAACCATTGCTCTAACAAGGAATCCTGTAAGCAGAAACAGATGTAAACACATTGATATAAAATATCATTTTGTGAGATCAAATGTCAATGCAGGAAAACTGATTTTGGAATATTGTCCAACAGACTTAATGGTGGCAGATGTTTTCACAAAGCCTGCAACAAAAGCAAAGTTATTGAAGTTTGAAAAATACATTTTCGGAGTGTAAATAATGTTTTGTTTAATATTATTGACTGTGTTTGACAAAATGAACGCAAGTAGGGGTGTTGAGTGGAATAAATATGCCTTCATTTGTCAAATATGTTTTATTTTGAAAGGACACGTACTTCCTGTCATGTAATTAAGAACACGTGAGAACGTATAAAAGGTGACGTGGCAACATAATAAAGAAGTTATTCCCCTTGTGGTGAACAAACCAGAACACTGACTCTTGATTATTATCTCCATTTATATTCCTCTGTCAAGACGGCTTGTCTGGACAATTGCACGCTGGAATGTCTGCTGAGTAACGCTACCTGCCGACAGTGTACAGCACTTTGTTGCAGCTGTGGTTGTTTTAAATTGCTTTATAAATAAAGTACAATTGTTATTTTTATGTTTTATTTCAATTTTTAGCGTATTAGCGATCGCTCCCAACGCGCAGCCGGCAGACATAAAACGAGCGGATCGCCACCGCCTGACCATGCAACGAGCGGAGCTAAGCGGGCGGGGATTAGACATGCCGGCGAAGGGACCATCTGCGGCCGGGAGCTGCTGGCTTTTGAGGACCGTGCGTCCGATCAGAGGTTGCCTCATACGGATAAATTAGCTGGAAACACTCGGTGAACTTTGTGTATGTGTCTGACCTGAAGCAACAGCCGCGGATCGCTCAGCGATCGCTCCCAAAACGCTGCATGCAACGAGCGGAGCTAAGTGGGCGGTGTGCCGGAGGAGGAACGAGCTAACATTAGCCAGTTAGCTCAAGCCTCGTAGCTCCACTGGACAGCCGGCTTTGTGCGATCAGAGGTTCCTGGAGCTCGGCTCGATGTCGGACTGGAAGCAGAAGATATCGGGGGACACCTAGCTAACTTGGAATAACAAAGCCGACAGCCTTTTTGGATGTCTAGCTAAACTGGACTGCCCGTAGCTGCAGACTCTGTGGGGCTAAATGCTAACAGGTGCAGCTAATGACGGCGCGCGCAGACGGCTTTCGGTAAGTTATTAAAACATTAAAACTTTTTTCTGGCTCCCAATGTATGAAGATAGCATACATTGGCAGCACGGTGGCACAACTGGTAGAGCTGCTTCCTCTCAGCGAGAAGGTTGCCGGTTCAAATCCCGGTCCGGGGGCCTTTCTGGGTGGAGTTTGCATGTTCTCCCCGTGCATGCGTGGGTTTCCTCCGGGTACTCCGGTTTCCTCCCACAGACCAAAAACATGCACGTTAGGCTGATTGGTGACTCTAAATTGACCCTAGGTGTGAGTGTGATAGTGGATGGTTGTTTGGTGTGAGTGAGACAGGTCCCTCTTGTACATGAGTCCCCATGACTCAACGAGGCTAGCCTATATAAATAAAGGTTGAATGAATGAAAGATAGCATACTAACAGTCCTTCCTGTAAAGGGTTTGGACTGCGTGGTGCTACAGGAAGCCTGGGAGCTCGGACGTAACGTAGCGGAGCGGAGGCAAACAGCTCAGCTCAAAGTAAGAAATTAATTTTTTATATTTTTTATAAATGTTTTAAGTATTTTAAAGTGTTAGGATAGTTGAAATGCTTGTTGTTGTTTTTTTTAAATATATTTTTATTCAAGAAAACACAATTATACACAGTTAGACAGAGTTACATGAAATTAAAGTTTTCTTTTCTTTTTTTCCTTTTTTCCCCATTCACAACCTAACCCCACCCACCCCTATATACATGTAATATAAGAAGAGAGATATTAAAAAAATAATAATAAAAAAATAAATAAACAAAAATTTTTAAAAAAAATAAAGATAAATAAATATATAAATAAATAAAAAAGAGAAGACGGTGGGGGCGTGGGGGGCGTGCCTCCTGACATGGCAATAACTAAACATCCAGAGAAAAATATGTATCTTAGGGCCTACAGGTTCATGGAAGGGACTTGAGATTCCTAAAATACTCAATCATAGGGTCCCACTTGCTGTGGAATCTTTTTGTTGAGCCTCTAATGAAGTGTTTAATTTTCTCTAATTTTAAGAAAAACATTAGCTCAGTGAGCCAGATTGAAACTTTGGGTGGTTCAGAGGATTTCCAATGCAGGGCTATATTTCTACGAGCTATCAAAGAAGCAAATGCGAAAACGTCCTTCTTATCAACAGTTAATGTAGATTCTTCAGTCAACACTCCGAATATTGCCATTTCTGCAGACGGTTTGGTCTTGGTATTAAACGCATCATTTAGTGTTTTACAGAAAGACGACCAAAATTCGGTTAATTTCGGGCAAGTCCAAAACATATGGGTCATATGTGCTGGGGCAAGGTGACACCGCTCACATCTATCATCAATGTCACTATATATTCTAGAGAGTTTTGACTTAGTAAAGTAGGTTCTATGAAGGACTGAATTGTATCAAGCTAAGCCATGCACAGGATGAAGTTCCATTGATTTTTTTCAGAGCACTGTCCCAGATCACAGAAACCATAAATCCCAGTTCTTCAGACCACACATCCCTAAGCCTGTCTAATGTCGATTCACGAAGAGAGGTAATTATGTTAGAAATGTTTGCTATGTGTTTCTTAATATGCATGGGGTTACGTACGATTTTTTCAAGTCCCGAGTCTGTTGGAGATGTAGGAAAAGTTGGGCTCTGGCTTTTAATAAAATGACGGACTTGAAAATATCTGAATAGATCATGTTTTTGTAGATGGAATTTGGACGAAAGGACACTGAAACTAGCAAAAATACCATCTATATAGAAACTGTCACACGTATCCAGACCATTCCTCCTCCACAAAGCAAAGGTATGATCCATTCTAGCTGCAGGGAAAAGGTGGTTATGACAAATAGGGCTGTATAAAGAAAATTCCTTTAATTTAAAATGTTGTCTGAATTGTGTCCATATTCTAAGAGAAGAAGATACAACAGGATTAGAAGTGAATTTAGAGGGTGAAAATGGTAATCCAGTGGTGATCAAAGCAGAGAGTGAGGTGGTGCGGCAGGAATTTGCTTCAATCCTACACCAATCCAATTGTGGATTTTGATACCAATATATGATTTTTTGAATATTAGATGCCCAATAGTAATTTCTTATGTTGGGTAAAGCCATACCCCCTTCTCTCTAGGCCTTTCCAAAAACTCTCTACGAATCCTTGCATTTTTATTTGCCCAAATAAAAGAGGATAGCATTTTATTTAGGGATTGAAAAAAGGATTTAGTCAGAAATATTGGAATACACTGAAACAAATATAGCAGACGGGGTAACACGTTCATTTTTATACAGTTAATTCTTCCTGGAAGAGATAAAAAGAGATTAGACCATCTCTTAAAGTCAGCTTCCAATTTAAGCAAAAGAGGTTTAAAGTTCTTTTCATAGAGATCGGAAAAGGCACGGGTGATATGTATACCTAAGTATTTAAATCCAGATTTTGATATTTGAAAAGGGAGTGCAATGTCTGGTAATTGAAGTGCCAAATCATTAATTGGAAAGCATTCACTTTTAGAAAAATTTAATTTATAACCCGAGAAATTCCCAAAGTCATTGAGGATATTGACAATATTAGGGATAGATGATAATGGGTCAGAAATGTATAGCAGTAAGTCGTCAGCATATAAAGAAATTTTATATTCAGTATCAAACCTACGAATACCAAGGATATTAGAGGTTGATCGAAGTTTTATTGATAGGGGCTCAATAGCTAAGGCAAATAAAAGTGGGCTAAGAGGGCATCCCTGATGTGTACCCCTCGAGAGAGAAAATAGGTGAGAAGATATCTTATTTGTGATTACTGATGCCTTGGGTGATGTATATAATAAACGTATCCAGGATATAAAATTCAAACCAAAGCCAAACTTTTCCAATACGGTAAATAAGTAACTAAATTCTATTCTGTCAAATGCTTTTTCCGCGTCTAGAGAGACAACTACTTCAGGAGTCTCATCAGACGCAGGAGAGTGGATAATACTTAAAAGTTTGCGAATATTTGTAAAGGAGTGTCGATCCTTTATAAAACCAGTTTGATCTGATGAGACGATATTGGATAGAATATTCTCAAGTCTAGAGGCTAGTAGTTTGGCCAGAATTTTAACGTCAACATTGAGCAAGGATATAGGTCGATATGACCCACATTCTTTCGGGTCTTTGTTAGGCTTTAAAAGAAGTGAAATGGAAGCCTCCGTTAAAGTTTGTGGTAGATGGTTCTGATTGAAGGAGTGAGTAAACATCTCCAGTAGTAAGGGAACGAGTTGGGAAGAAAACTTCTTATAAAATTCAACAGTGAAACCATCTGGTCCAGGTGATTTGCCACTCTGCATTTTATGAATGGAGTCAGAGATCTCTTGTAATTTTATGGCCTCTTCAAGGCTATTTTTGACTTCTGTGTCTACTTGAGGTATATCAATGTTATCCAAGAAGGATATTATTTCAGATTTATCTTGTGGAGAGGAAGAAGTATATAACTTGGAATAGAAATCTCTGAAGGCGTTGTTTATCTCTATCGGATCTACAGTCAAGGAATTTGAAGTGTTGCGTATCTGCGGTATAAGACGGGACATTGATTTACATTTAAGTTGATAAGCCAAAAGGCAGCCTGCTTTATCTTCATGTTCGTAATATTGTCCTTTCAGCCATAGTTGATGTTTTTCAGTCATTTCTGTTGACAATAAGTCATATTCTGTTTTCAGTGTAATCCTATCTTTATATAGCTCAGGCGTTGGGGTAGTAGAGTATTTCAGATCAATTTGTTTTATTGATTCAAGGAGTTCTTTCGTTTTTTGTTTTCTTTCCCTATTACGTGAGACAGAATAAGAAATGATTTTCCCTCTTATAACCACTTTAAAGGTATTGTGACATGATTTTGTAAATTTGAATATTTGTCAGAACATATATATCTTATATCATTGAGCTCTGGTCGTTTTTGCATAATAAATTATAAATATATTAAAATTTCATTCCAATTTATGGTAATTTTTTACCATAAATTCTCTGGGACACGCCCCGTGAATTAATGCAAATCTTCATGTGACGTACACGTGGGCACTGGGCATAAGGCGGAGCCTGGCTTGCCCCTTTGTTTGGTGAAAGATCGACTCTTTTTTTTTTTGGTGTAACTTGAAAAATGCTGTCACGTTGTAGCGCATTTGGGTGTTCTAATATCAGCAGTGAACAAGTGAGCCTTCACAAATTCCCAAAAGATGAGAAACTTTGCCTAGAATGGAAGTACAGAGAACTTGTGACCGATGGGTTCCTACTGAGAGTCCTATGTCTGCAGCGACCATCTTACTGCCTATCAGGTACGAGCTGTTGTTTGTTTTTATTTGGGGAGAGTCTATTAATGAGAGTTTTGGATGATTTACTGTTTAAAAATGATATATGTCAGACGTGAGGTCTATCTGCCGACATCTGCTTGCTAACAGACATTAGCATAGCTCCCGAGTCAACACGGGGTGCTATTTAGGTATTTTTAAATTATGTCGGCGCAATCAGGTACGATCTTTTGTTTGTTTTTATTTGGGGAGAGTCTATTAATGAGGGTTTTGGATGATTTACTGTTTAAAAATGATATATGTCAGACGTGAGGTCTATCTGCCGACATCTGCTTGCTAACAGACATTAGCATAGCTCCCGAGTCAACACGGGGTGCTATTTAGGTATTTTTAAATTATGTCGGCGCAATCAGGTACGATCTTTTGTTTGTTTTTATTTGGGGAGAGTCTATTAATGAGGGTTTTGGATGATTTACTGTTTAAAAATGATATATGTCAGACGTGAGGTCTATCTGCCGACATCTGCTTGCTAACAGACATTAGCATAGCTCCCGAGTCAACACGGGGTGCTATTTAGGTATTTTTAAATTATGTCGGCGCAATCAGGTACGATCTTTTGTTTGTTTTTATTTGGGGAGAGTCTATTAATGAGGGTTTTGGATGATTTACTGTCTTAAAATGAT
Source organism: Garcialebias charrua (assembly GCA_038048925.1). NCBI lineage: Eukaryota > Metazoa > Chordata > Actinopteri > Cyprinodontiformes > Rivulidae > Garcialebias > Garcialebias charrua. The sequence continues at coordinate 27,792 of JBBPBX010028696.1, read as the reverse complement.
AGATCTCAAACGCAATCGGACATGCTCAAAGCCACGAAGCTCCCTGCACGTTTTTTTAAAGCTGAATCGTAAAAGTTAATAAGTTTTCCATTAATAGAGTATACAATAAAATGATTTGAGCAAGATTAAAACTTCTACTGCTTATATTGACCTTCCAAAACTGAAGACAAATCGCTTAGATCAACACTAGAAATGCTGCACTCGTCTGAGTCGACATGCTCCGCCATTATTAATTACATGCGCGTTGAGCAGCGGCTCCCCACGTGTACGTCAAATGACGGTTTTGCGGAATGCACGGAATTTTAGGGGCGTGTCCCAGAGAAATGACTATCATAACTTGGAATGAAATTTTAATATATTTATAATTTATTATGCAAAAACGACCAGAGCTCAATGATATAAGATATATATGTTCTGACAAATATTCAAATTTACAAAATCATGTCACAATCCCTTTAAGTGTTTCCCATAACGTAGATGGTGATATTGAATCAGATCTATTAAAGTATAGAAACTCATCAATTTCTTTACCAATGAATTCACAGAAATCTATATCTGATAATAAGGATGTGTCTAATCTCCAGATTCTTGATTGTGTGACATTTTGAGAAAATGAGATATCCAGGGAAACCGGTGCGTGGTCTGATTCAACAATTGTATGGTATTCAGTTTTCTTAGTAAAAGGGAGGAGTGTCTTATCGATGAAGAAAAAACCAATGTGACTATATGTGTGGTGAACATGGGAAAAGTAGGAAAATTCCTTTTAATGTGGGTTAAAGAACCTCCAAGGATCCACCCAGCCCACTTTCTCAGCAAACTCACCTAGAGCAATAGACATTTTAGAGCGTGTCAAAGTTTTTGGACTAGAGCGGTCCAAAGTTGGGTCCATAACCATGTTAAAGTCACCTGATAAAATAAGACTATGCCTGTTTAGGTCAGGAAAGAGAGAAGTTAGTTTACGTATAAAACTAACATCATCCCAATTTGGTGCATAAACGCTAGCTAGGATTACTGGTGTATTAAATAGTAACCCAGATACTATTACAAATCGTCCCTGGGGGTCAGAAATGGTCTGGTGTGGCGTGAACAATACTTTTTTGTGGATCAGAATGGCTGTCCCGCGTGCTTTGTTATTAAAGTTAGAATGGTAACTCTGTCCAATCCAGTTCTTCTTAAGTCTGCTATGATCCGCCAACTTTAAATGAGTTTCTTGTAAAAATATTATCTCTGCATTTAGCCTCTTTAAATGAGAAAAAATCCTATCTCTCTTGTTGGGTCCATTCATCCCTTTCACATTCCAGGTAATAAAACGTGTCGAACTTACATCTATATCTGCCCTGACATTATCAGCGTTGTGTAACATATGACCACTTCAGAAACAAAGAGCAGGATAAGCACACCCCCACGTCTGTTGATAACAAAACAAAAATAACCCAAATATTAATAGTAAGCAAACAAAATAATAAAACATTAGTAACAATAAATATAATTCTCTCTTCAACCCCAAACCAAATATAACCTATGCCTGTCCCCAAACCATGGGCAGACTGCAGGTCCTCTTCTAACTCCTGAACCTTCCGATACACCATCTCCTATTGACCCGTGAAGAGCCTATGACCTTTAACAATAATCAGTCATATTAGTTGAAACCATTTTGATAGTAAAATTAAAATGAAAACCACATAGTCAAGCTTGAGAAAAAAAAAAAAAAAGGGGGGGGGGACAAAATAAAAAGTACTGTACTTAGTTATTATAATCAGTTAGATCATATAAAGTTGTTATAGCCGATTAGATCACCCGAAGCAAAAAGTTCATAGTCATAGATGTTCGGCAATAAATTATATCAAAAAACCACTCAATCCAGCAAAATTACTTAGTCCATCAAGATTAAGTAAAAAGTCATTGTAACCAGTTAGAACAGCCAAAGCACACTTTTGGTCCAGAAAAAAAAAAAAAATTAAATAACAATAAAAGTTATTATAGTCATTTAAATAACCCAAAGCATACTCTTGCAAAAAGTTCAGAATCTCGTATGCAAAACAAAATTAATGTGTAAACCACACAAAAAAAAATAAAAATAATAATAATAAAAAAATAAAATAAAAAATAAAATAAATAAATAAATAAATAAAAATAAGAAAACTAAATAAGTACCCTATGTTCTTATAGCCAAATAGGTCACCGAACGCAACCCTTTGGCATAAGTTAATCAAGTGTGTTAGTAAAATAAAAAATAAACAAAAAATAAATTAATAAAAAAAAATAAAAAATAATAATAATTATCCTAAGTTATTGTAACCACGTATGTTAACCAAAGCAAATTATAGTAAGAAATCAGACTCACATACATGTTCGAGCGTCTTCTAGACAGAAAGGTGGTTTCTATGTTTCAGTGATGTGAGGTGCAACCAGCAGCCATTAGCTACAATACAGTTAGCCATCTTCTGCAACCACCTGTTCCTCATAATAAGCCCGTGCTTCCTCCGGTGTTTTAAAGTCGAGGGATTGTCCCTTATGAGAAACCCGTAGGGTAGCTGGGTAGCGCAGGCGAAATTTTACTCCTTTCTTGTAGAGATCTTGTTTTACGCCGTTGAATTCTGCACATTTCCTCGACAAGGCAGGGCTGTAGTCTGGATAAATCCTCAGTGTGGTCCCCTGGTAGGTGATTGAGTGTTGCCTTGCCCACTGAAGTAGTCGTTCCTTCTCCTGGTATCCTTGGAAGCAAATCACGAAGGGACGCGGTGTGTGGTTAGAGCTGCTGGGCTTCGCACCCACCCTGTGTGCTCGTTCCAGCACCGGGGCAGAATCAAACAGAGCGTCGCTGCTCGTGAACTCCATTAGCACTTTCGACATGAAGTTAGTTGTGTTCCCCACACCTTCGCTGCCTTCAGGAATGTTTATAATCCTCAAATTATTGCGGCATGATCTATTTTCAAGGTCTTCAATACGATCCAAGAGTGCCACGTTTTGAGCTTTTAGAACTTCGACAGCAGATTCGGTTGCACATAGTTTATCAAAGTTGTCACCCGCAAGCGATTCAGATGCAGTTAGCCGTTGCTGCATAAGGCCCATAGTTTCTGATAGAGTGCTCACCGAAGCTTGTAATGGCACAAGCGATGCTTGAATTAAAGTAGAAATATCTTCCTTCAAGCTTTCACGTTGTTTTGTTAGCTCCTGAACTAACTGTGTCATCGTGATTCCATCGCTTTTAGTAAGGTTAGCGTCAGAAGAGCTAGCGTCCGAAGAGTTAGCTTCTGAAGCCATGGTAGCTAACTTACTAGCAACGGTGTTCCGCGTGGTCATCGAGGAGGTTTCTTTTTCTTTTTCTTTTTGCTTCTTGGTAGCCATGAGCAGGTCCAAAGACGTCGAGCACTGTAACACTTATAGTTACTCCTGACTCGTGGTGAAAAAAGTTAGTTTGGTCTCAAAAGTTACAGGTTGGGTCGGAGCTCTTCACACGTGCTGCCTACTCCACCATGGCCGAAACCGGAAGTCAGGATAGTTGAAATGCTTGTTAACTGTTCATTACCGCACATGTACGTGCTCGTGCGGTATATATAAAAAATAATAAAAAAAGGTAGTCCCCGAATTACGAGATTTTTCCTTACGAGATACACGGAGGAACGGAACTCGCTCGTAAGTCAGGGACCACCTGTACTTAGTACCTGCTGCACCTTTGTGCAGCCCTTGCTGCAGGAGAAACATCCTCCTGCAGCTCCTCCTCCCTCATCCTTCCTTCTCTGTGATCTCTGTTCTGCTGCGGAGAAGTGGGCGTAGTCGAGAGCACAGTCGTGGCTGAGAGGAGGCACAGAGAGCTGAAATCATGACATGCTGTGCTCTTTTAGAGCATTCAGAGTTTAGAAACATTAAGAATATTGGAAGGGTGTGGGAAAGCTTTAAAATGCTTATATATATATATATATATACGTATACATATGGTAAATGGTAAAATGGAGCTTATTTATATAGCGCTTTCCAGCCCCCTATGAGGGGCCCCAAAGCGCTTTACAATACCAACCATCCACCCATTCATACACCAGTAGCGGCAGACTGCCATGCAAGGCGCCATGCAGTCCTACCGGGAGCAACTCGGGTTAAGTGTCTTACCCAGGGACACAACGACACATGGTGTGGGGAACCGGGATTTGAACCTTCACTACGCCACGGCCGCCCTAATATATATATATATATACTGTATACCGTATATATATATATATA
>JBBPBX010028696.1:8811-22878 GCA_038048925.1 Garcialebias charrua | reverse complement strand
CATACCCTACAATTTATATGCGAAGCAACTTATTTATGGATTTTTTTTAAAAGTTCTGTACAGTCCTTTAACCTCTAATTTATTTGAAGTTTTCCTACCTCTTTTTAAATATTTTTTTAGCTCAAGAGAAAGTGTCAGTTCAGACTGCTAACAGCAATTTGAATTTTTGTAACCCATCATCCATTTCCCTTGTGTTTAATGTCTACTAATTCGTTTCTGTTGGCTATTTCCTTCTTCAGGGCTCACCACAATGAGCAAACTCATGTGAAAGATTTGGCAATTTGTTTTCTGCCAGATGCCCTTCTTGACGCAACCGGGGCTCGAACCCGCAACCTCAGGATTATAAGATTGTCACACTGACAACAGACCTATTGCTGCCCCAGTGTTTTATGTATACTGTTTATGTGTATTTAAATATTTAGGATTCTTTCCTTTCCATGCTTCCTCTGGAAACAGTATTTTACCTTACATAATTCATAAATGAGTAAGAGTTGTACATTTTAGTTTTAATAACAATATTGTACACCATGTTAAGACCATGAGATTTTGGATTGTTGTACTGATGAATCTTAAATCCCATTTTAAAGCTCTATAACCAGTAGAACTGGAGGTTATGCACCATAACCAACGTTCCCTGAAGGAACGGAACAAGGTGCAACATATGATATGGGAATTGCGCCCTTGTGCGGTTCACCTGAAGCATTACAATCACGCCTTTTAAGGCAAGTGAGCGTTCAGCCCCGCCCCCCTGGTATAAAGGACGCTGCACGTCTCACATCTGCCATCTGCAAGCACTTCGCCGAGCTTGGGCATTGGAGGGGCCAACATCAAAGTCAAAGTCAAAGTCAAAGTCAACTTTATTGTCAGAACTGCAATATGTACAGGACATACACAGGACCGAAATTGCGTTTCTCTCAGTCCCTCGGTGCAACAGTAACCATCTAAACACTAAACACTAAAACATTTAATAAACATAAGCATAAAATAGTAAAAAAGTGTAACACTGTCCTGAGTTTTTTCATAATAGTATAAAAGTATGAAAATTTACACCAACACTGAAACACCAAACACCCCTAAAACACCAAACACCCAATGAACATAAGCATAAAATGAAATAATAAAAGTGTAATACTGTCCTGAGTTTTTGCATAGTAGTATGAAAAGTATAAAAACGTAAATCTATAAAATAAACTGAAGTTTCTAGCGTTGACATTTGCAAAGAGTGGCACAGCAGCATATAAGTTGATGTACACAGTATATGTATGAGGTAGTTGATGTTGGTATAGAGGCAAAGTGGCATATGAAGTAAGGCACATAAGGCACATTTGGCATCCTTAGATAAGGCTAGTCAGAGAATGCTGTATATGTATCTGCAGTAGTGTAGATAAAAGTAGTGTAAATGTAAACAGTAGTAATAAATGTAAAGCAGTAGTAATAAATGTAAACAGTATTAATAAATGTAAACAGTGAATGTAAACAGTAGTATGACTATAGGCAGTAATGTAATACAAACATTAGTGCAAATATGAGAAGTAGTGCAAACTGAATGAACACATGACCGAGAGTTTAGTGAATAACCCGTTTGATGACACAGAGTCCAGTGTTAAAAACTTTGTGTTGAGTGGTAATGTGTGAGAAAGTTTTTTGTGTTAAGGCAGTTCAAATGGGAGGGGAGGCAGAGCAGGCAGAGTGTTTAGCATTCTGACTGCCTGATGAACAGAGCTGTCTCTCAGTCTGCTGGTACGAGCCTGGAGACTCCTCAGTCTCCTCCCTGATGGCAGCAGTCTAAAGCGGCTGTGTAGTGGGTGTGTGGGATCACCTGCCATGCGGTGGGCTTTCCGAGTGAGGCGTTTGCTGTGTAAGTCCTGCAGTGAGGGCAAGGAGGTGCCGACGATCTTCTCAGCTGCTTTCACGATGCGCTGGAGGCTCTTGCGGCAGGATGCAGTGCATGCACCAAACCACACAGTGATGCAGCTGGTCAGGACACTTTCTATGGCACCTCTGTAGAAGGTGCACATGATGGAGGTTGAAGCTCCAGCCCTTTTCAGCTTGCGGAGAAAGTAGAGGCGCTGGTGAGCCTTCTTCGCCAGTGCTGCAGTGTTCCTGCTCCAGGACAGGTCCTTTGAGACGTGCACTCCCAGGAACTTGGTGCTGTCCACTCTCTCCACTGCGGTGCTGTTGATGGTCAGAGGGGCATGTTGTGCATCCCTCTTCCTGAAGTCCACGACAATCTCCTTTGTCTTCTCCACGTTGAGAGTGAGATTGTTGTGTCCGCACCACAAGGCCAAGCGGCTCACCTCGTTCCTGTAGTCCGTCTCATCGTTGTTGCTGATGAGACCTACCACTGTTGTGTCGTCCGCAAACTTGATGAAGTGGTTGGAGCTGTACGATGGTGTGCAGTCGTGTGTTAGCAGGGTGAATAGAAGGGGGCTCAGCACACATCCTTGTGGGGCCCCTGTGTTCAATGTGATGGTGCTAGATGTGTTACTCCCGATCCGTACTGTCTGTGGTCTCCCGGTCAGGAAGTCTAGCAGCCAGTTACACATTGAGGTGTTCAGCCCCAGACTGTCCAGTTTATGGATGAGCTGTTGGGGGATGATGGTGTTGAATGCCGAGCTGAAGTCGATGAACAGCATTCTAACATAAGAGTCCTTCGTGTCCAGATGTGTGAGAGCTGTGTGGAGGGCAGAGGAGATGGCATCGTCGGTTGAGCGATTAGGTCGGTATGCAAATTGGAAGGGATCCAGGGAGGCAGGGAGGACAGATGTGATGCTTTTCATGACTAGCCGTTCAAAGCACTTCATCAGGATGGGGGTGAGTGCTACTGGGCGATAGTCATTGAGGCATGCGGGCGTTGCCTTCTTTGGGACAGGGATGATGGTGGTGGCTTTGAAACAGGTGGGGACGATGGCCTGGCTCAGTGAGATGTTAAAGATGTCCGTGAAGACCGCTGCGAGTTCCCCTGCACAGTCCTTCAGCACACGACCAGGTATGTTGTCAGGACCAGAGGCCTTCCGGGCGTTAATCTTGATGAATGATCGCCTTACGCTGTCTGAGGACAGCGCCAGCACCTGGCCATCAGGAGAGGGGGGGAATTTATGTGCAGGTGTGCTGTTACTTGCCTCAAACCGAGCGAAGAACTCATTCAGTTCATTCAGCGTAGAGGTTGAGCTGTCACAGGTCTGGGGGGGGTTTGTAGTCTGTGATGGTCTGTATTCCCTGCCACAGACTGCGTGTATCCTTGCTGTCCTTGAAACGGTGAGCTATTTTCTTGGAATACTGCTCCTTGGCCTCACTGATGCCCTGGGTCAGGTTCTTTCTGGCTGCCTTCAGGCCCACCTGATCTCCCGCTTTGAAGGCAGCATTCCTGGCTTTCAGGAGTCTGTGAACCTCAGCTGTCAGCCATGGCTTCTGATTAGCCCGAACAGTGATGGTTTTGAGGTTGGTAACATCATCAATGCACTTGGCGATGTATGAACATACAGTGTCTGAGTACTCCTGGAGACATGTGTTGTTGTTTGTGGTAGCAGCTTCTTTGAACATACCCCAATCTGTGGTGTCAAAACAGTCCTGGAGTGCCTCTGAAGACCCCTCTGGCCACACTCGTATCTGCTTGCGGACTGGTTTTGTGACTTTCACCAGCGGCCTGTATGCGGGCTTTAGCATAACACAGATATGGTCAGAAGCACCAATGTGGGGGAGGGGGAGGGCTCTGTAGGCATTTTTCATGGTGGTGTAAACTTGGTCCAGTGTGTTGTTTCCTCTTGTTGCAAAGTTTATGTTTCTGTATGTTTTTGGAAATACACTCTTTAAATCTGCATGGTTGAAATCACCAGCCGTGATGAGAAAAGCATCAGGATGGGCTGTTTGTTGCTCACTGATGTGCAGATATAGTTCATTCAAAGCCTCACTTCTAACTTTGCTGTTGGAGCTTGGAGGGATATATACAGCAACAATCAAAACAGCTGTAAACTCCCTCGGTAAATAGAACGGTCTGCATTTAATAGTCATGAACTCCACTAAATGTGAGCAGTGTTTGTAGACCACAGCAGCATCCAGGCACCATGCTTTGTTGATGTAAACACAGAGCCCCCCTCCCCTTGTCTTACCTCCCTCGGGGGTTCGGTCCGCTCTGTAGCATGTTAGCTCCCCTAGCTGGACAGCATGGTCCGGAACGTTGTTGTTGAGCCACGTTTCCGTGAATACAAACACACAGCAGTCTCTCACAGTCTTTTGTGTCGTTCGTAGCAGGCGTATATAATCCAGTTTATTGTCCAAGGAGCGCACGTTAGCCAAAACCATGGATGGGATCGCCGGTTTGTGTGGGCTAGCTGCTAGCCTAGCTCTGACACCTCCGCGTTTACCCCGCTTCTGTTTTCTGTCACGCCGCTTGTGGCGTTTCCACGGCGGGCGCGATGAAGGGAGGCTCAGGGCTGGCTTCCGCTTTCTGTCCAGCCGCTTGTGGCGCTTCCACGGCGGCCGCGAAGAAGGGAGGCTCAGGGCTGGCTTCCGCTTACTGTCCAGCCGCTTGTGGCGCTCCCACGGCGGGCGTGATGAATTGAGGCTCGGGGCTGGCTTCCAGAGCAGGCCGCAGTCACGAAACTCGTTTAGCTTCTGTTCGAGCTCATGTAGCTTCTCCTGGAGGTCACTGTTTATTCCCAAATGAGCGGTTTTTCCGACATCAAGCAGGAACTCACGGCTATACTTGCGTTCTTGAACACGTAAACATGACGAAGACGTGCCGGCACATTGCGGCATGCAGGACAAAGAAGACGAAAACACCGTGTTGTCGGGAGAGAGAGAAGCCGCAGCCTTTGCACGCGCCGCCATCTTGGTCAACATGTGTTGCACCTTGTTCCCTTCCTTCAGGGAACATTGATTATGGTACATAACCTCCAGTTCCCCTTCAGTCAGTTCACTGCGGTACAACATATGATATGGGAACTTACACTCACACCCTGGAAATGCATGTTTTGTGCAGACTTTAGGTCCAAACAGACAGGCGGTAACACGTTCACTTCTCCTTTGTAGAGAGCACAGCCTGTGTGACGTCACGTGTTGTGACATCCAGGCTGTAGTGTTTTATAAACGTGTTAGGAGATGCCCAGTTAGCAGCTGAACAGATGTCTGCTACTGAAACACCCTAAAATAAGGTCCACGAGGTGGCCAAGCCTCGAGTTGAGTGAGCATGTACCCCACTGGGTACTTGCTGACCTTTGCTGCTGTATGCTTTAGAAATGGCCTCAGTCACCCAGTGGGAGAGGCGCAGTTTTGACAAGGCTCTGCCTGCTGCAGGGTTAGCAAAGCATACGAACAGCTGATTTGTCTTACGCCAGCTGCTAGTTCTCTCCATATAGATGTTCAGAGCCCGCACAGGGCAGAGCGCATTTCAACGCCTCTGTTCTACAGTCAGAACAGTAGGAGGAGGAAAGGCTGACAGTTCAAAGCCCAGACTTTTGTAGTTTAATGTTGGGACTTTAGGCACGTATGCAGGGTTTGGGAGTAGGGTGACCTTTGACCCATCCTGAGCAAACTGGGTGCATAGGTGGTGGACCGACAGGGCATGTAGGTCACTTAAATGTTTTGCGGAACATAGAGCTAAGAGCAGGGCCATCTTGTAAGACAGCAAATCAATTTTAATGCTCTGTAGGGGCTCGAATGGTGGGCCACAGAGAACGTCCAACACGAGTGTTAGATCCCACTGTGGGGCTACAACTCTGCTCGGAGGCCTCTTTCTCAACATGTCCTTCATGAACCGGATCATGAGAGGGTGGGCGCCGGGTGATTTACACCCACATCCCTCATGGCACACTGAAACAGCGGATAAAAGGACTTTAATAGTGGAAAAGGAGCGGCCTTTCTCCAACAGGTCTTGCAGAAAAGTGAGAAGCTGAGCTATATTACAGGAATATGGGATAATATTCTTCTCTAGACACCAGATCTCAAAAACACGCCATTTATATGCATAAAGCGTTCGTGTTGACTCTGCACGTGCACTTTTTATTGTATTTACTACATTACTGGGCAAGCCAGCGGCTATCAGTCTGCTCCTTTCAGGGGCCAGACCCATAATGGCCAGAGACCCGGGCGTGGATGCCCTATCTGCCCGTGGGCCTGTGACAGGAGGTCTCTGTGTGCAGGCAGCTGCCACAGTGTTCCTACTAGCAGTGAAATCACTTATGCAAACCAGGCCTTCTTTGGCCAGAATCAGTGAGAGGGCCCCCCTGCGCACACGCTCCAGTGTCACCTGAATCAAAGCCACAGGTGGGAAGGCATAATAAAGCCTTGTTGCTGGCCACTGGTGTGCAAATGTGTCCATTCCCAGTGGTGCGTTCATGTCCAGTATGGAGTGAAACATAACAAGGTGGGCATTTTCCCGGGACGTGAAAAGATCAATGTCTGCTTTCCTGTACCGTGTCCAGATCTGGTCCACAATGCGAGGGTGCAGACGCCACTCCGCGGGGAGGGGCACACCTCTTGAGAGTGCATCTGCCCCATAGCTCAGTTCCCTCAGCAGGTGTGTTGCTCTCAGTGACAGCACCTGTGAACTGCACCTTTTTAACAGTTTCTGGGTCAACAGCAGGAGGGACAGGGAGTGAGTGCTGCCTTCTCTGTTGATGTGCACGATAGCGCATGTGTTGTCCGATCTTATCAAAACATGTTGATGTGAGATCAGACCCCTCCTGTAGAAGTGTTCCAATGACAGGAACACAACCATCAGCTCCAGCTGATTGATGTAGAGCTTCGTCTCCTGCTGGGACCACATACCTCTTACGTGTTGTTTCGGCAAAGACCCCCCACCCGGACTTTGAGGCGTCTTGTCACCAGGACTCGAGATAACACTCTGTCCAGCGGAACACCCCTGCAGAGTGCTACAGCGTCCCTCCATGGCTTCCAGGTAGTCTGAGCTGACTCTCATCCCCCTCATTTGTTGCGGGGGGTGAGACGCTGCTGTATGAGGAGCCAAACCTGAAAAGGGCGCATTTTTAATAAGCCCAGATGAATTGAAATGATTCCTACTGCCATGAGACCCAAAAAACGTTGACAAAGTCTGAGTGTCACAGTTTTGTCTAGTTGGAGATGGGCCAAGCATTGCTGGAGGACTGATATTCACTTTTCTGACAGTCTCGCTCTGTACTGAACAGAGTTCAGCTCCAAACCTAGGAAAACAATGTCCTAGGTTGGCGACAAATGACTCTTTTCTGAATTTATCACAAAACCTAGGGATTGTAGGTGTGACATCACTCGAGCCATGTGTTTTTGCTTGCTCCTGGGAGCACGCTAAAATCAAGAGGTCGTCCAAATAGTCCAATACTCTGATGCCCTGACCTCTCATGGGAGCCAGGACCACTTCAAGACATTTCGTAAACACCCTCGAGGCCAACGATAGGCCGAAAGGCAGGACTTGATATTCGTACGTGGCGTCCTCGAACGCGAAACGTAGGAATTTTCTGTGGTTGGGCAGGATGCTTGTATGGAAATATGCGTCCCGCAAGTCCACACAGGAAAACCAGTCCCCTGGACGTACAGAGTGAATCACCTAGCGCAGTGTCAACATTTTGAACTTGAACGATCTCAGTCGTCTGTTCAAATGTCTCAAATCCAAAATCGGCCGCAGGCCTCACCCCTTCTTCGGAACCACAAAGTATTTGCTGTAATAACCTTTGTTTTCTCCTGAGGAGGAACAACTCCGATTGCTCCCTTCTGCAGGAGTGAGCATATTTCCTCTCTCAGTGTGGGAGCGCGAGCTGGGCTCATTGTTGACATAATCACCCCCAAAGAAGGGTGCTGGCCATTTGAAAAACTGCAGTCTGTAACCGTGGACTACAGTTCCCATGACCCATTGTGATGGGCCGCATGCTACCCAAGCTCTCGCGTGAGCATCAAGTCTGGAAGGTAGGTTCACTCGAGAGTTCAGTTGTTTCAGGTGAGGTGGGTGTATGTGAGTGACACCATCCACCCTGTTTATTAACTGAGGGCTTGTGTGGCCCTCTAGTGGATGGAAGTTTAATGGGAGCGAGGGGTCTGTCTGGGACAGACTACCCTCCAACCCCCGTGTGGGCTCATTGGGCCCCCTGGTGGACAGAGTCTTATTAGAGGGAGGCCGACCATCTGTGTGAGACGGCGCCCGGACCTCTTTATTGACTCTGGTTTCATTAAAAAATGGTGGGGTTTTCACTTTAATGCTGGGTCGTGACATAGACATTTTGGGCATCGTGAGTCTTTATTGTAGTGTACAAACAATAATTTCTCTTTATTACACAAACATGGGAGTGTTTCCCGTGTGAGATTAAACTTTCTGGACCAATTAATCGGGGTTTCTTTAACACAGATACTGGTGACAAATGTTCGGCTTTTCTTTTTCCCAATGGGTGAAACCGTCCGTAATGGTGCAGGTGCAGCTCTGAAATCAGGGTGCCTTCTGCTTTCTCTCTCGCACAGCCGAAGAAGTTCTGGGCTGACCCGCCTGGCGTGGAACAAACCTGTGCTTTGACCAAGCCTGGCCTGGAGGAGCACATCCGCGTTGTTCTGAGGCGGGTGTCGGCTGCTGCTCAACCTCGAGCATCGGCCTCTTCTGAGCTGGGCATCTGGGGAGAGAGTGGTGGCGTTGCTGTGAGCCTCTGTGGCCACTCAAGTCTCTGGCCTGTGAGAAATGCTTTCTGGGCATGCCTTCACGCAGGGCCTCCTCCTGCTTCTTCCTCTGATCACATCTGCTCTGGATCTTCTCCAGGGTACCGCCGAACAGGCCTGTGGGCTCTATGGCTTGGTGGAGGAATGAGGAACGCTGGCTCTCTGGGAGTTCAGTCAGTGTGAGCCTTAAGTGGAGGTGGGCAATCACCGTCTCAGCCATACACTTCCCTTGGGCGATGGCTGCTGTCCCGGTGAGGCGGAGGATGAAGTCTGCTGCTCTACGCGCTTCATCCAAGATCTCAGCCTTCTTCTTCTTTGAAGTGGTCTGCTGCAGCTCCTGCAGCTTCTCAGCTTGATAAGCCTACAGCATGGAGGCCGTGTTCAGGGCACGGGCCGCGAGGCCTTGAGCGCGGTAGCTCTTTTCTAGTTGAAGTGCCAAGACATGACACTGCCTGCTGGGCAACGTGAGTTTCGAGCCCGACGTCTTGGGCGCCAAGTGTACTGCCAAAGTTTCGTCCATCTGTGGGATGTGGGCCAAACCCACCGACTCCATGCCCTCGACGTCCAGGAACTGGGAAAGCGGCAGAGATAAGGGTGCTCTCGGTGCTGACCACGAGTGTGTTAGCTCAGTCAGGAAAAACAGGCATCCTGTGTCTCACTGCGGCCTGTTGTTTGGGAAAAAAAGTAGTTTCCCGCTAATCTAGTTAACTGTTGTCGAGGTGGGGGTTCTGGCCACTTTACTTTCAGCGCCTCTGCAGCTCTGCGGCACAGGTCAAACAAAGCAGGAGTGGACCCATCCGACTCCGCTGGTACTGCCATGGCTCCCTGGGAGAGCCGCTAAACTAAGTGCTCGCAGGGAAGTCCACCAGTGATGCCCTTGGCAGGGAACGTGCTCACCTCCGGTCGGGCGATTCAGTCACTCGAGACGGTATCCTGAGAAGTTCAGGATGAAGCAAGGTGAAGTGCAATAAGATGGCGGACGTGAGACGTGCAGCGTCCTTTATACCAGGGGGGCGGGGCCCCCTGGTGACGCTGAATGCTCACTTGCCTTAAAAGGCGTGATTGTAATGCTTCAGGTGAACCACGCAAGGGCGCAATTCCCATATCATATGTTGCACCGCAGTGAACTGACTGAAGGGGAACAGGAATATAATTGTATGCCTTATGTAGGTATCTGAGTCTTGCTTAATGATAATGATTACTAGAGGGTATGCAGATACATACAATAAAACTTATGTTGAAACTGTTGAAACTAAAGGTTATCACCCACTGTCTCTTGCAGGCACATTTAAAACCCAGAAAGCAAAAGTCTAGCAAGGACAGATAAGAACATGTTTTATTATGAAAACTATGCAGCCAAGTGACTCGAGCGTGTGGCACTACACGAATATTTGAACAATTCTTAACATAGTTCATGGTATGAAACATCAATACAAAGAAACAGCACAGACATCAGACTGGCTTAATTAAAAATACACATAGAATATGTTCCTTTTTCATCTCCAATAAATATTTACAGACTTATTGCACACTAAATAATGCAAGCAAAATTACACATGCACATTATTTATTGCTCACAGGAAACAGAGGGGTCCCAAAACCACTGTGACCTCAGAGAAAAAGTTCGGTGTTCTGTTTATTTCTACTCCCAGATCTCTAACAGGAAGTAACTCCATATCACCTCGATGCACCTCTGTGCTGCCACGCACACTCACAGCCACAAGAACCTGAAAGATCAGACAAAAAGACGACATGTCAGCTCATTTTATTAGTGCTTTAATTTTTTTGCAACTATGAATCTTAAATAAGTGTGAAATTATTCTCTTGATCAATATGAAAATGTGTGCTTTACATTTTTATTTTATTTTAAACTAGTACTTAAGGAAAGTTCAGCTCTTTACCTTTAATTTGTTAAAATGCAATTAATTATTTACACTTGTAAGTACTTTGTAGCTAACACACATTCTGAGCATTACATTTCTTCGAACAGCATTTTCTACATGCCTTCAGTATATCCCTGTTAATCTGTTGTAGATCACATTTGAATGAAGCTAAACAAAGAGACTCCGACTTCCTTATTACATATTTTAGTCTCACCTCAAAGCTTTTTCTGTTAACTGTAAACAGGTGTGAATCAATTTCTCTGCCAGAGTCTCCCAGTAAGTGAGGAATCCAACTGGGTAGTTCTGCTGTGGAAACAGAACTGGACTGGTTTGTTGTAGCGATGAGTGTAACGGTCTGGAAAGATGTTTGGCTGTGAAATCGCATCAACCTCATCTGTACAGCATCCATGCTGCCATACTCAAACTGTGTCAGAAAGAAGTAGACGTCAGAGGAAATAGATGTTTTTATCCGCAGATTAATATCTTCTATCAGACTTGCCTTATGTCCACCATGTTGTGGAGAAAACCACTGCATTATCTTTGATTTAATCCTTTTTGGTTCCCACTTTAGTGCAATCTTGGAGAATGAAACAAGACATTAATATATAGTTAAAGCCATTCCAACACAACAATATCTGAATCAAATGTTTATAGCTACATAGGAAATGACATGTCTGGAATACAAGAAGGAACACCTTCTGATGTCTTGTCTAATCAGATTAAAGTAAAGGTTTGTGTGCTGTCATTATAGGTAATTAACAAAGTTTAATCAAAAGAAAAAAGTACAGTAGTCCCTCGTTTATCGCGGGGGATACGTACCCTGAAGACCCACAATAAGTGAAAAACTGCAAAGTAGGAATGGTAGTACATATACTATATATATATATATATATATATATATATATATATATATATATATATATATATGTATAAAGGAGTTTTAAACACTTCCCACACTTGCAATATTCTAAACAATGTTTCTAAAGTCTAAACACTCCTAAATGCCTGCTCTGCTCTTTGCCACCTGCAAGCGCTCTTGGCCACGGCCACTGCTCCATGCTACATGGTGAACAGCATATCCGCTGCAGCAGGAAGTTTGTCCTGCAGTATGGGCTGCACAAAGGTGCAGCAGGTGCTAAATCATTTAAAATAATTTATTTTAAATAAAAATTCCATTCCGATCGTGCGGCTCATCCATCAATCAGCCAGTTGTGAGTCATGTCCCATCTTATTTTGAAAAACCACGATAGAGTGAGTCTGCGATAAACGAACCACAAAGTAGCGAGGGACCACTGTATCAGCTGAGGTTATGACAGGTGGCTGTACCTGTGACTGCAGAGGGTCGATGCAGGTTGTTCCTCCTGCTGTGAAGTTACAGAACACTTTCACAGCATCACAGGGGCAGCCTTGGTTGGGATCCACATAAAAGTAACCTAAAGTGTAATAATGACTGAGTCACTCAGAATGATTTAATCAGTAACAAATTAAGAGACTCTGAATTCAAGCAGACACTCACCATTGCTCAGATGTGGATGTACAAGTTTCAGTTCATGGCAGGTGGTTCCTGGATCGTCTTTTGTTCCTAGGGGGAAGCCAAAGTGTCCCTCAGCTTCGTCACTTTGATACCTGCTCTGCTGTAGGGGATTGTTTGACCAGTGTCTTTATTATTCACATCACCTCTCAACAACAACAAAAAAAAAAGTATGAACTCAAAGCAAAAATAACATTGTGGTACCAACGTTTTGTTGCCTTTCCAGGAGGATTGACGTTTGCTCTAAGCTCTGCACAGTTTGCAGCCTGTGTCTGGTACTGGTTCTGTTTTTTTGCCTTTGCTCGTCGCTCAGACCTGCAGGCTCTGACTCTGACCCTTTCTGTGTGAACCTGATTGCTCCAGGTGGTCCTGGTTCCCCCTGTGATTAAAATACAAAACCATACATGTTTCTTTCACGATAAAGCTCATTCAGCATTTGTATTTGTTAATAATAATGTCTCTTACTGGAGGTCCACGATTGCCTTTATTTCCTTTTGGTCCTCTCATGCCTTGGACACCTTTAATCCCCTTTAAAAGCAACAATTAAAAGCAATACATTCAGTTCATTGACACCTTGTAAATATAATGACAGAATTAGCTACTGGACTCATATGATGAATATCAGACTGCATAAAAATATTTGTGAGATAATGCCACATGTAAAAATTTGTAATCAAATTCACCTTCTTTCCAAGGTGACCCTGTAATAAGAAAAGTTACTCAAATAAGAAAATGAATGAAAAAGCATTAAAGTCAAATGTTCCATTAGGTAGAAAAAAAAAAGCTATAATAAGTCAACATACACTTAATCCAGTGGGACCTGTTTGCCCAGGCAAGCCACGTGGACCAGTTACCCCCTGAAAAGAAACAAGTACAGTATGTTGAATATCAAATTGCTTAAATATAATTAAAAAGATGTTCATCAAATAAAAAAGGAAGACAAAAATCAAACGTACTTGCTTTCCTTTATCACCCGTCTGACCTTTAAGTCCCTGCAAAGCTGGTTTCCCCTAAATTCAGAAATAGAAATGAGATCAATCCTAAATAAACATCTACCTGAATAATTTTGTTGTTAATATCAAATAACCTTTATTCCTGGTGGACCAATTGGTCCCAATATCCCAGTGTCACCTGTCAGGCCCTACACAACAAAACAGGAAGAAGAAAAAAAAGGTGAGAAAACAATTAATCACTTTCATAATTAGGAGGCATTTCTGTGCTTAGAGCAAAATTTCTCAACTATGCAAGCAGCAGTGCTTTAAATTTAATCTAAATTAATTAAATTTATTCTAATTATGTATAAGTTTATCAATTTGGCAGCTATACATTTTTTCTCTCTCATTAAAACCATTTTGTGTAAAGTCAGAAACAGTTTGCACTCTGCTGTACCTGAATACCAGTTCTTCCAGGTTCACCTTTTGCTCCTCTCGGCCCAGGAAGACCCTGAATAAAACATGACAGCTGATGCTGAAGACGCTCATATGAACAGCGTTCAATTAATCTCAACAAAACACACATTTTCCTTAAAAATAAATAAATAAATAAAACAAGTATGCCTTGAGCCCTATTGGTGCTGGAGGGCCACGTGCTCCTTTTGTTCCGGTTTCACCCTAAGAAAAAAAAGAGAAAAAGAGAAATACACATTTCCAAACACATAATATGAGCATATGTGCAATTGAAATAGTCATGTGATTTCACTGAAAATACTATTATGAATGCCTCATGACACACCTTCAATCCTTCTGCTCCAGTGCTTCCTCTTATACCAGGAAGTCCAGGTTTTCCCTATAAAGTATTGAAAGTAACACCAGAATATGTACCGCAAAATGTTAATTTTGAAAAAGTAAACATTTTTTCTTCTTTATCTCAGGTTTGAACGTTATATTTGTCTTACCATCTGACCAAACCTGCCTGGTGTTCCAGGAACTCCTCTGAAACCAATATCACCCTTTGCACAGAGTAGTAGAGAAGTTATAAATATATATGTACAGTATATGATATATATATACAGTATATATATAT
>JBBPBX010028695.1:11127-32144 GCA_038048925.1 Garcialebias charrua | reverse complement strand
CTGTAGTGCCCCAGCCGCCACTGGAGAAAAGCCAGTCTGATGCGTAGAGATGGAATCCATCCCATCTTTCTGTTCTGGCTGTTGAAGGAGGCAGTCGCTTTTCCTTTTCCTCCCCCGTCCTTCCCCCTCCCCCCTCGTTGCTGCTTCTTGTCTTGTCTACAGCTTCTCATGAAGCATCTCGAACGAAGATTAAGATGAATTGGGTGGTATGGGAAATCAACTCTACTAAAAGATTTCAACAAAAGGCAAGGCACGGGGGAGCTGGCCCATCCCCGCAGACGAAACGAGAGATACGCCTTGGATTCAATGGAATGGTGAGCGTCTCGCTCTCTGTGTGCTCTGAGGAATGTGAAGAATCTGGATTAAATTGGATTACGATGGCAACACTTTGCTTTTTTGGTGTTTTCTGGAGCACTGGCCTATCGGCAAATGATGATTCAGCAGGACCTATTACTGGAGCACCCGATCTGATCTGCGCCGTGACCTCGGAAATCAGCTGTTTACGAGCTAATCCGGAAGGTAAACACAATCTGAGGATCGCAGATCATCTGCTCGGATTGGGACTCTGGACGCTGTTGGTCAACATCTTAGGGCCATAGCTTGGATCAGTGGAAAAAATCCCGAATTGGACCATATCAGAGTTGTCCAACAGGACTCAAGGCTGAAGGAAATTATACTGTCTGCCTGAAGTGAAAAATATTTGTAATCCTTATCTGACTTACCCTAAACAGCCTTGGAAAAGGCTGGATGATCAAATTTCTCCTGAGACGTGTTTTACTGAGGCAAACAGCTGCACCTACCGCTACCCCCCCCCCCCCGGAGAACTTTTCTATGAGCGTTATCGGAGGCCGGCTGGTTACATCTCAGAACTGTTTGCTATCTGGAATGTCTCATGGACAGAAATCTCACTGCCTCAGTCTCAAAATGCAACATGTGATTGTCTTAAATGTGCTTCTGGTATAGTTTTTTCTGTCTCATATGGTGTCATGAAAGACAAAATGTGATACATCTTTTTTTAATACCAACGCTGTGACCCTCATGGTTCTTTCCTTGTTTTCACACCTTTGACCTTCATCCCGATACGGATGGGAGAGGCCGCGCTGAAGAACATAATGTGATATGATGTCTCATGTGGTCTGATAGCAGCAGCTTCACTCACCCTCCCCCTTCCGGATGACTGTGCGTACATATTCACGCTGTACTGGTGCAAACTTGTGCAATGTTAATAAAAGTACTCTGACTCTGACTCTGATCTTAAATGGAGCAGCACTTCTCTCTAAAAACTTAACAGTCCAGTCTAGAAATCAGTCCAGGAAGCAGAGATGTAGGCTTCTCTAATAGCATGTTCTTGTTTTTAGTTTTCTACATCGCCTTACAACCTACCTGTTTTTGTTTTGTTTTATAACACAATTTTCTTTCATTTATCCTTCTCAATTTATATGCTTTCTTTTATGATTCTCTACTGTTGTCTTTGTTGTCTACTGTTATAATCATTATTTGTTATAATCAGGCCTCTCTTGTAAATTGGTCCCCGAGGCTCATTGAGACTAACCTGTACAAAATAAAGGTTGAATGAATGAATGAAACGTTTCAGAAGAGGAGGCTGAATTGCAGAAGCATAAAACGGGAAATGAAGAGCTGTGAACGAGGCAGGGGACTGAGGATGGGATCATGACAAATGGAGGGTAATTCTCTGCCCCTATCACTGTAGTGATACAGCATATATTGTCTAATTATTAAACAGTAAATGGAGTGTACTTATATAGCGCCATTGCATCTTGTCAAGATGCTCAAAGAACTTTACAACACAATCTGTGCCCTCATTTACTCATTCATACAACACTACTAGATCTCTACAAAGTATAATCAGAGCTTTATCACATTCATACACCAATGGGACACACATCAGAGACAATGAGGGGTTCAGTGTCTTGTACAGCGACCCTTCAGCATGTGACTGCTGGTGGAATTGAACCCCCAACTTTCCCATTGGAGGACAACTACTATAACCAAAACTGCCCCAGTGTTACTGTGTCTCTTATACAAAATAAACTATCAATGAGTGATGATGCATGCATTTCTTCAAATCTATTTTGTAGTAGAATTTTCTTTAACTACTATGTGACTTTGAACAACGGGCCAAGAGACAAAGGTAGAGGGAACACTAAACAATGGTTTTACTTCATGAAAAGTATCCATAGATATCTAAGCTTGATATAATTACTGGTTTTATTATGGCTTTTAACTTGAAACACAAATAATTTAAAATGTGTATGTTATCGAGGTCAAGGTGTCTTTACTGTCATTCACATCACATGTGTTACATGAGGTGGAATGAAACTTTGTACACAGGGTCCCAATTACATCCAACAAAAATACAAATTGTAAAGAAAAACAGTAATAAGATCTAAGATATGAACTAAGAAAATATGCTAAACTAAAAATATACTGAGGACTAATAGTACAAATCAATTCGCCAAACAACAGCAGCACGAACATGAGTCTGTGTGCGCAGATAAACACAGCAACATGAAATAAATCAGCATCATGGAAAGTCAGCAGCACGTATCAAAAACCAACTGACATTACAGTGATTTTTTTTCCACAGTGATTTTTTTCACAGTAATTTTCACAGTGATAATCCTGACTAGGGATTCATGAGTCTAACAGCATCAGGGTAGAAGCTGTTCCTCAGCTTAGTGCTTCTACATTTAATGTTCCTCAAGCTTCTGCCTGAGGGGAGTGGGGCAAAAAGTAGGTGTGCTGGATGAGTGGGGTCCTTCATGATGCAGGTGGACCTCTTCTTTTATGCTATGCCTGTTTGTTCTGTTTGTACAGCACTTTGGTTGGCCCTGTCACTGTTTAAAGTGCTTTATAAATAAAATGGTATGGTATGGTATGGTACCTAGAGGTGTAGATAACTGTGATGGTGGGGAGACTGACTCCAACATCTTCTGTGCAGCCTTCACCACTCTCTGCAGAGCTTTTCTTTCTGCAGCTGTGCAGCCTCCATGCCACACGTTGATGCTGGAGCACAGGATGCTCTCCACTGCACACCTGTAGAAGGAGGTGAGGACTGAGCTTCTTGGACCAGCTCGTCTCAGCCGTCTAAGGAAGTAGAGTCTCTGATGTGCTTTCTTGATCAGGCTGGTAGTGTTGTTTCCCCAGCTGAGATTTGCACACCCAAGTACTTGTAGCTAGAGACAACATCCACTGCAGATCCTCCTACGTTAAGGGGGGAGGCTAGGTGTGTTTATTCCATCTGAAGTCAACGACCATCTCCTTCGTCTTCTTCACATTGATGTGGAGGTTGTTCTTCCTGCACCAGCTCCCCTAGGTGTTCCACCTCCTGCCTGCAGCTGGACTCATCATTATTTTTGATGCATTGAATCACTGCTGTGTCATCTGTAAACTTTACAATATGACAACCTGGATGGGTCGGTGCGCAGTCATACGATAGCAGAGTGAACAGGAGGGGACTCAACACACAGCCCTGGGGGAAGCCTGTGCTGATGATTATGGTGGAGGAGAAGTCTCGGTTCCTCACAGACTGTGGTCTGTTGGTTAATAAGTCTAGGATCCAGTTGCATAGAGAAGGACTTAGTCCTGGTGTGAGTAGTTTGTCCATCAGGGTTTGGGGGATCATGGCGTTGAAGGCAGATGTGAAGTCCACAAAGAGCATACGGATGTAGGAGTCCTTCTGCTCCAGGTGGGTGAGAGCAGTGTGGACCACAGAGGAGATGGCATCTTCTGTAGATCTATTTTGCGGTGTGCGTACTTATGAGGATCCTTGTTGATGTTAATGTTAGCTTTGATGTGGGTCATAACCAGTTTTTCAAAGCATTTAGTGACTATCGGGGTGAGGGCTACCGGCCGATAGTCATCCAGACCAGTCGCTGTAGAGCTTATGCAATGATTGTATTGTTGTTAATGTTCTGTGCCTGTATTACAGTTCTCTATTGTAAATAACACTACCTGTCTCAGTGAGATTACCTGTCTAAATAAAAAATAAATAAAAAGAAAATAAATATTTTATTATGAAAGATTAATGTACCTGTTGGGGCTCCTTTGTTGGGCTTCAAGGTCAGTGCTGGTGGCCTTTTTACGGTAGAGGAAGCCTTCATTTTGAGCTGTGTAAGAAGGTGGCTGGGGTGTTGTTGGGGCACCAGTAGCAGGGGCTGAGCGAGAACGGCGAGTTCCCTCAGGTTCCTTTGGACGGGGACGCCTCCTAGGTTTGGGACGGTCTCGAGCCCGAGGGCGTCCATCAGAACGAGTCACGGGTGCTGAGAGACTGCTAGGAGGACGATAAGGCTCTCCACGTGCCTAGCAAGGACAAAAAAAAAAGTTACATCAATCAGTGACAAAACATTGACAGCACAGTGAGAAAATGTACCAAATATGTCTCACATGTGCTGCCTCTCTCTCCTGGACCTGTTCCACAATCTCTGCCATGGTGGATCTCTTCTCCCTGTAAGAGAAACAGATGTAAGTCCTCCAAACATATAAAACAGTTACCATGAAACCTTTAAAAATCCCACAGTGCCCACTAGATTAATTGTCAAGCCAATTGTATTGTTTTTTAAATGCAATCAGCAGCCCTATTTTACATACCCTGAGCGTTTGTCAGAGCCATCTTTAACAGAGCCCTCCAGGTCACTCGAATCCTGTCTCTGTAGCCCCTGCTTGTTGCTGCCCTCTTGTTCACTGGATGACTGCCTCTCGATGCGCCTCCGGTAACGCTCCTGCCGCACTATTAATGGCAGCTCATTCAGCCTGGCTTGGATTTCCTGTTCACTGGAGGTTTGTCTTCCTAATTTATATTCACGCTCTCGCCTCAGATGGTCCATCTGTGGATCAGAGCGACTACCACGGGGATCCCTCTGGAGACGGCCATGAAGAAGTTCCAGTCCTGACTCTGGCCCCATCATATCTGCCATTGGAATATCCCCAAACTGTTCTCGCTGCAATCTGCTCGCCTCCAGAAGAGGGTTTATAGCTTTGTGCATGTGATTGATCTTGGGCTGCATGAAGTCAGCTTTCAGGTGCTGCCATGCATATGCCATCTTAGGATCCATGATGCCTCCGCTCTGAACCAGGTAACCAGAGCTGCCTAGACTTCCACTGCTGTAATGATTTTGTGCCAAATAGCTTGAGCTTCCTAATCCACCACTGCCCTGATAATTCTGTGCCAGGTATCCAGAGCTCCCCGTATTAGGCTGTTGTGCCAAATACCCAGAGCTTCCCGTATTAGGCTGTTGTGCCAAATACCCCGAGCTCCCCATATTAGGCTGTTGTGCCAAATACCCCGAGCTTCCCATATTAGTGTGCGGTCCCAAATGAAAAGAACTTCCAAAATTTTGTGGTTGTGCCAAATACCCAGAACTACCCATATTTTGTTGAGCCAGAAAGCCAGGGCTTCCTAGGCTTCCACTGCTTGGCTGCTGAGTGATGTTTCCTGAACTTCCTAACTTGCCACCAGATAAATGATTTTGCATACCACCTACACAGCCAGTGGTCACTCCATAGTATCCAGAACTATCTGCACTACCAGCTGTTTGGTGATTTACTCCATGGTAAGTAGAAATGTCTGCTCCACCACTCTGGGATGCAGAGTAACCAAAGTCAGCTCCAGTTGTCTGTTGGTTCATACCTAAGTATGTGGCGTGTATTAACTTTCCCGCTTGTTGGTCCTGTCCATTTAAAACTGTGTTATAGCTAGCTAGTGTTGTTGTTAATCTCTGGGTTGGGGAACAGGCGCCCAAATCCAAGCTGGTTTGTAAAGGTTTGTGTTTCACATGAACTGGTATTGAATGCCTCAAGAAAGAAGATGTAGCACTGCTTGAAGGAACACTGGGAGTCAGACAAGATAACGGGAACATCCTTCGACTAGAGAGGGGAGTTGTCTTTTTGTCCTCCTCTTTTTTCTTCTCAGCCTATAGAAATAGTTAAACACATTTGTAAATTAATGTAAATTCAGTTAAAACATGTAAGGTGATGGTCCAAAAAGTAGTAGTATAACAAATAATTAGGAAGTTTTCAGTTTGTATGTTTTAGTAAATAATAAACAATGTTGCATGAAAAGCAGACTGAGGCTATACCACATGTGATCTTCGTAAGTCTGATTTAAGCTAAACATCATGCAAATGTGCAAATGTCTGCTAAGCAAACACAATATTCCATGGTCAATTTTTTCTAAAGCAGCATTCCGTCGTGACTCCATCACACTGACTGAATTTGTATCTATTTTAAAGCTTACTGTGGAAAGCTGGCGAAGGGAGCTGAAGCGTTCTTTCCACGTTACAGCAGCCTTGCGGAAGGCCTCATGGCGAAGTATGAGCTGCTCAACCTCATCAGTTTGGGCATGGGCCTCTTCTCCCTCTTGCTTGGATGAGATAAGTGGCTCCTTGGCTTTTAGCCAGGCCTCTGCCTTTACTGTCTCCTGAGCAAACTGGAATTTTTCTTGTTCTGGAAGTGATCATACACACACAGCATGTTTACCATCACACCAGATTTTATTCTGGTGCTTAGTTACACGTTTGCTCGTGTTTTATGAGGATGTTTTTTTTTTAAATACAGGGCCCAATAATTTCTGTAATATGGGCTTGAATATATAAAAAAATGAAATTCACTGTAAAATGTGTAAAATCACATTTTATTAAGTGTATTTTTATTTACAATCTACTAAGAGTGCTTTTCACATTTGGCATTCACAGTGAAAGAGACCATTTTGGTTGCTGCAGGCTTCTGTAGCCACCTGTTTGTGGCTGCCTATACTGTATATTTGGACACTTTATTAAAAAAAATTGTGATTACATCATAAAAATAGAATTCAGAAAAAATTGGAAAAAAATTAATGAATTCCATGGGGCCCTATTAGATTATAACTGGGATGTCAGTCTTATACAGTCAGCATTAAGATGGAAGTGTGACGTCAGCTCAGAATTACAGGATAGGCAGCATTAAATTTATATTTTGCATTTCAACTGAGTACAGTATTGTGTACATTAGTGCATCAGTTTTATGTATTTACTTACTACACTGCAACCTTTCCTGGTGCTTGTCCCATTTTTCCACTAGATCCTTTTGCTTAATCAAAAGACAGTCCAACTTCTCCTTTATCTGTTGTGACAAGTAGATTGTAGAAATTAACACAATATTTTGAGGTATCTTAAAAGCTTAATAGTGTGACATTCAGGATGTCTTATTTGATGTGTGTTAGGCAAACTGTGCAGTTTGTTATCTGACCTCCTCTGATGCAGTGTTGCCTGCAGCTATCAGAATCTTGCCAAGATCTGCACACTGTTGGATGGTCTTGCTGCGACCATCTATTTTGGCTTTTAGTTCCTGGTGTTGTTTCATCATCACTTCCAGAGCTGTCAAATCCCTGAGGATGGATGGATCCATTAATTTTAATGAGAATGGTTATGTAAATCATAACTTCTACAGAGCACAAAGTATTAGCCATTTTTTACAGTAAATGTCTGAAAACTCTAAACTTAACGCCAAATAAGATGGCGGGAGCAGAATCAAATGGCATTAATGCCTCAAACTTTAAAATTTGAGGCGTTAATGAGATAAAATGTGGAAGAGTTTAAGGTGTATGAATACTTTTGCAAAGCACTGTTCATATTAGAGCCAGTTTGAGGAAGAGATCATGCTGTGAATTTTGTGTCCTCCTATTACCTTTAATAAATAATACCTTTAAAATAAAAGTATATAAATAAATACCTTTAATAAAAAATGAATAAAGGAAATCATAAAGTTAGATCTATCTAAAAAAAAAAGCTAAGTTTGGTCCTCTGGACATTCAAAAAATAAAACAAAATAAAGCAAAAAAAAAACCTGTAGAAACGTTTCGTCTTTCGTCCAAAAGACTTCCTCAGTCTGAGAAGCTGTATTCAGCTCAGTCTTATAAATAGCACCTTCTCACAGTGGACCAACCAGTTGGCTGATGACAGCCGAAACCCGCCGCTCAGATGATCAAGGAGGACCATCAGCCCAACGATAGATCGTTAGCACCCCGATGGCTGTCCGCCATTCACAGAGGGCTGAGTGATAATAATAATAATAATAATAACAATAATGAATTCAATTTATAACGCACTTTTCATTAGTGAAAATCTCAAAGTGCTACACACATTGAATGCTACACACATTCATACACCGGTAGCGGCAGACTACCATGCAAGGTGCTTTCCAGTCCTACCGGGAGCAACTCGGGGTTAAGTGTCTTGCCCAAGGACACAACGACACATGGTGGGGAACCAGGATTCGAACCGCCAACCTTCCGATCGGGGGACGACTGCCATTACCACTACGCCACAGCCGCCCCATCTAGCATGATACTAGCAATCACAGCATTGTAAGAGGGGGACAGTTGAACCCGGAGGCCTCCACCCCGGTTTCATGATGGACGGTTTCTTTACACAAAGATGGCCTCCTTTACTCCTCTCTCAAACAATCGTTCCTCTCTATCAAGGATGTGAACATCTTCATCCCTGAAAGAGTGACCGCTGGCCTGAAGATGAGTGTAGACCGCAGAGTCCTGACCTGATGATGTTGTTCCCATCCTTGATAGACAGGAACAATGGTTTGAGAGAGGAGGCCATCTTTGTGAAAAGAAACCGTCCATCATTAAACAGAGGTGGAGGCCTCCGGGTTCAACTGTCCCCCTCTTATAATCAAAGTCAAAGTCAAAGTCAACTTTATTGTCAGAACTGCAATATGTACAGGACATACACAGGATTGAAATTGCGTTTCTCTCAGTCCCTCGGTGCAACAGTAACCATTTAAACACTAAAACACTGAAACATTTAATAAACATAAGCATAAAATAGTAAAAGTGTAACACTGTCCTGAGTTTTTGCATAGTAGTATAAAAGTATGAAAATTTACACCAACACTAAAACACTAAACATTTAATGAACATAAGCATAAAATGAAATAATAAAAGTGTAATACTGTCCTGAGTTTTTGCATAGTAGTATAAAAGTATGAAAATTTACACCAACACTAAAACACTAAACATTTAATGAACATAAGCATAAAATGAAATAATAAAAGTGTAATACTGTCCTGAGTTTTTGCATAGTAGTATAAAAAGTATAAAAAGTATATCTATAAAATAAACTGAAGGTTCTAGCATTGACATTTGCAAAGAGTGGCAAAGCAGCATATGAGTTAATGTACACAGTATATGTATGAGGTAGTTGATGTTGGTATAGAGGCAAAGTGGCATATGCAGTAAGGCACATTGGGCATCCTTAAATAAGGCTGGTCAGAGAATACTGTATATGTATCAGCAGTAGTGTAGATATAAAAGTAGTGTAAATGTAAACAGTAGTAATAAATGTAAACAGTAGTAATAAATGTAAACAGTATTAATAAATGTAAACAGTGAATGTAAACAGTAGTATGACTATAGGCAGTAATGTAATACAAACATTAGTGCAAATATGAGAAGTAGTGCAAACTGAATGAGCACATGACCGAGAGTTTAGTGAATAACCCGTTTGATGACACAGGGTCCAGTGTTAAAATCTTTGTGTTGAGTGGTAATGTGTGAGAAAGTTTTTTGTGTTAAGGCAGTTCAAATGGGAGGGGAGGCAGAGCAGGCAGAGTGTTTAGCATCCTGACTGCCTGATGAACAGAGCTGTCTCTCAGTCTGCTGGTTCGAGCCTGGAGACTCCTCAGTCTCCTCCCTGATGGCAGCAGTCTGAAGCAGCTGTGTAGTGGGTGTGTGGGATCACCTGCCATGCAGAGGGCTTTCCGAGTGAGGCGGTTGCTGTGTAAGTCCTGCAGTGAGGGGAAGGAGGTGCCGACGATCTTCTCAGCTGCTCTCACGATGCGCTGGAGGCTCTTGCGGCAGGATGCAGTACATGCACCAAACCACACAGTGATGCAGCTGGTCAGGACACTTTCTATGGCACCTCTGTAGAAGGTGCACATGATGGGGGTTGAAGCTCCAGCCCTTTTCAGCTTGCGGAGAAAGTAGAGACGCTGGTGAGCCTTCTTGGCCAGTGATGCAGTGTTCCTGCTCCAGGACAGGTCCTCTGAGACGTGCACTCCCAGGAACTTGGTGCTGTCTACTCTCTCCACTGTGGTGCTGTTGATGGTCAGAGGGGCATGTTGGGCATCCCTCTTCCTGAAGTCCACAACAATCTCCTTTGTCTTCTCCACGTTGAGAGTGAGATTGTTGTGTCCGCACCACAAGGCCAGGCGGCTCACCTCGTTCCTGTAGTCCGTCTCATCGTTGTTGCTGATGAGACCTACCACTGTTGTGTCGTCCGCAAACTTGATGAAGTGGTTGGAGCTGTACGATGGTGTGCAGTCATGTGTTAGCAGGGTGAATAGAAGGGGGCTCAGCACACATCCTTGTGGGGCCCCTGTGTTCAATGTGATGGTGCTAGATGTGTTACTCCCGACCCGTACTGTCTGTGGTCTCCCGGTCAGGAAGTCTAGCAGCCAGTTACACATTGAGGTGTTCAGCCCCAGACTGTCCAGTTTATGGATGAGCTGTTGGGGGATGATGGTGTTGAATGCCAGGGGCAGATATAATAAGATTTCATCTTCTTTCTGCTCCCTTCATTTTATCCTACTTGAAATCTTGTATCTGATGAAACTGTCTTGTATTGTTCTTTTAAAATGAATGAATAAACATCAAATCAAATCAAATCAAATCAAATGCCGAGCTGAAGTCGATGAACAGCATTCTAACATAAGAGTCCTTCGTGTCCAGATGTGTGAGAGCTGTGTGGAGCTCTTACAATGCTGTGATTGCTAGTATCACTCAGTCCTCTGTGAATGGCGGACAGCCGTCGGGGTGCTAACGATCCATCATTGGGCTGATGGTTCTCCTTGATCATGTGAGTGGCTGGTTTCGGCTGTCATCAGCTGTCATCAGCCAACTGGTTGATCCACTGTGAAAGGGTGCTATTTATAAGACTGCGCTGAATATAGCAACTCAGACTGAAGAAGTCTTTCGGACGAAAGACGAAACGTTTCTACAATTTTTTTGGCTTTGTTTTGTTTTTTGAATGTCCAGAGGACCAGACTTAGCTTTTTTATTTTATTTTTCTACCTGGATTATTGAGCATGCATCAGGGTAAAGTTAGATCTAGTTTGTTTGTCCGCAGAACTATCCTTCAGTCCACACAAGAACACAGTCATTCAGTTCAAGAACATGCAGTTTTGCATTTACACTGCATGTTTTGCTTATCTTGTGACAAAAGAAGGTACACAGGGCAACTAGAATTACCTCGGCTCATCCCATCTTATTTGGCCCATGATGCCTTCCATCCACATTAAGTTTTCTCGCACCACAGAGAAGAACTGCACCTTGTCGGTTACAGATGTCACCTGGATACGACTGGCTTCACAAGATCTCAGCAGTTCCTTCCATGCCTCCATCACTTCGTGTTCCTTGACCATTATGGCCTCAGCCTTCTCACCAGCATAGATTGTCCTTAGCTGGGCAGCATTCTCCTGCAGTTGCCTTACCTGTTCAAAGAGAGAATAATGGTGGTTGCTTGGTAAACCTCTTGAATTATGATGAAAGCTTGTACAAAATACAACTTTATTAGACATATTAGAAGATCTTTGATTGTCACAAGGGTAAGCACATTGGCATGGTAGTTAACACTATCACCTTCCAGGATTGTGTTCCAATCACAGATGAGTTTCTCTGGGTGGAGTGTGCACGTTATCTTAAGCATGTGTCAGTTTTTACCAGGTACTCCAGTTTCCTCCCTGTTACTGTCCCAAAACTTGCATGATAGGTTCATTGGAGATGCTGCCTTGAGTGTTATCCCATTTACCACCCAATATCTGTTAGAGATAAGTGCTATGTGTTGGCATCATTGTATGTTCCCATACAATGGCAAATTTTGTTCTCTGCATTTAACCCATCACACATGAGATACACCCAGGAGGAGCAATGGACAGCTATGTAGACACCCAGGGAGCAGTTGGGAATTAGGTGTCTTGCTCAAGGACACACAACATGCGGGAATGGCAGGGAGTTGATCCTGCAGCTTTCTGGTCCCAGGTTGGCTGCCCTACCTCTACACATTCTCGGCCCACAAATGAGGTTAAAGGCGTTTTAAAATGGACCTTTGGCAACTTTGCTCATGGATGATTTTTTTTCCTACTAGTTTTTTTTCTTTTCTTTTCCCAGAAAAAAAAGTGTTTTTGGAGCTGCCTTTTTTAGATTACTTCAGACAAATCATTAACGGTGGATTTGTTAAAGACCGTGTAAAGTGAAATTAAATGTGTGTTTTTAGTTTGTCACATGGCATAAATATGTGTTAATATGTGTTATTAAACACATATTTACACATAAATATGTGTAAATATGTGTTATTATTCACCCATCTGACTGATTAAAAACATTGTTTACCTTATAAAATTAAGTCTCAAAAATCATGAAAAAACATGATTTTGCCTTGCCCTGGAACGCTGGGGGCATGTCAGTGCGTGGGCGTGGTTTCAGCGCAGCTGCGCTCGTGTCCTGCCCCCTGAGCTGACTGAGAGGCAGACAGGTACAGCAGAGCCAGTAAACCTGCTCTGTTTTTATCTGAGTTCTGTCTGTAACAGCAGCTACTTTTTCCAAGAGTTACGCTGTTTTTGTAAATAGTTTTCTTGTGTGTTTTTAATCTGGAATGAATAAAAAAAAACAAGAGTTGTACCATGCAGGAATTGAACCTGTGGGGTTTGGGAGGGAAGGCAAGCGCTTTATCCATTGACCTATCCAGGCATTACAGATACTCGGTATAAAACCACGCAATATAAAAACACGTTATGATTTGTACGGGTGCCCTGACCATTGCGACATCCAGGGAAGATGCACGAACGAGGCATAATTGATTAGCTAGCTAACAATGAACAAAATATCTATGCTATTGCTATCTGATGCTATCTGCGATTCGCGAGTGAACGGCTCCACCGAGGCGAATTTATACGGCTGGAGCTGCAGGGGGTGGGGCTATACTTAAGAAGACCGCGTGACGAAACGCGGTCACATTTAAAACACGCCTAAAAAATCCTGAAACAGAAATATCTTTATACACAGTTTGCTCTATAACTCCAAAATTAATTGAGCTACAATTTTGAGACTTTTTACTCATTTACAAGATTACAATTATGACATTTATAATGTTTATTGAAGAAAATGTTGAAATTCACTTTACACGGTCTTTAACCTTGTGACATAACACATTGTTTCCCAACCTGGGGGGCCCGACCCCCATGTGTGTGTGTGTGTGTTGCGGGGGGGTATAGAGCACAGAGGGGTTGCATAATTTGTCTGCTCAGAGGTTAGAGGTTTTAAAAATATCCATTTGTCCGTGTAACAACTTCAAATAATATGTTTTTATTTTAAATATAATGTCTGAAATTTCACCAAATCCTGATTAACACTGAAGAACTCTCATTTTGGTTATGTTTGAAGAGTTTACGTTAACGTTTTATGTTAAAATCTAAAATCTGTACTGTCACTTTAAGGACGTCAGTCCCGCTCTCAGCTTTCGCTGCCTGAGTGAGAAGAGGTAGGAAATTTTTGTTGCTCTTGGTTAAGCTCACGTTTTATTAAATATACAACATGAACATAACCAACATAGAGCTTTCATTTATAACCCGAACCCAAAGCCCGACCCAAATCTGAACTGGGCCATGTGCTTAGTGTGGTCCTGGCTGGTCACGGGCTTTGATGCAGTTTTATGGATCATGGCACAAAGAAAAGAAAAAAAAAGCACAATATAAAATTGTGTTAATCTACTTTTTGAGGAGGAGGCAGGTCCGACCGGCCAGTTATTTAAAAAAAGTTGCGTTAAGTTCAGATGGACAACCTGTCACCGGCTGCACACGTCCGCTGAACCACCAGTTAGAAATGGACTTATGACTTGTAGGTGTACCCCGCCCATTGGCGTCAGAAGCATCCGTAAAGTGGGGGGACACACTGATGTGTGTAGGTGTGCGTGCGCATGCATGTGTGCGTGCGCAAAATAGTGTACTACAAAAAAGCAACATTTCACCTAGTTCCCTTTCAGTCTGGTCTCTCGGTGCAACATACTTGCTATGGGAATTGCGCCCCCGTGCGATTACCTGAAGGAATATACTCACGCCTTTACGGCTAGGGGCGTCACCGCCGCGCCAGAGGCCCCGTCCTCTGGGTACTTAAGCGGCTTACACCCCTCCATCTTTCTCTTTTTGCCCTTCACCTCGCTAAACCTGAACTACCTCTTCGCGGGACTTCTCTGTTGCTTCATCGCTCAACCAGAGGTGAGCTTGCTCCCTACACAGAGCGCACAGAGAATTATTCCTGCGTACTGCTGGACTAGCAAAAGCTAGTCCGGCACATTTCTCTTAACCCCAAAGTATTTTTTTCTCCTGTCTCTACAGATTGCTTCGCTTGACGGCGCTAACTATGCCACAGGAAAAAAGCTATTTCGCTAACTCCTAGCGAGCTAGCCAGTGAAAGCGACGCGACGGAGGAGACATTTCAAGAAAAAAAGAAAAAAGATTCTGGAAGGACTCGCTCGCCTCATCTCGGACATGCCTCCAGAAAAAGGAAAGCGAAAGGCAAGACTTCCAAGGAAAACCAGCGGGACGGCAAGCCCAACTTCACGCACCTGTCCCAGCGGATGCAGCTTTTCCCTCGCAGCAACGTACATCCACGAGGCCTGTCCAGTCTGCCTGGGAATGCTTCATGCAAAAACAGCACTGGATACGCCCGACTTTTGCCCACACTGCAGCCTCATGATGGATGCGGTGCTGCGGCACCGGGTTGACCTCGTCGCCAAAGCCATGGGCGCTTCAGCGACAACAGCGGACGCGGACACCACGGAGCACCTCACTCCCACGCCGGAGCTAGAGAACATGGCTCTACATGACAGCATACGTGTCGAATGGGACGACAGCCCTGACGTGCTGGCTCCTATGGTGGACCTAACAGTCGAGTTCGACACCCGGGGCATGATGAACAAGGACGAGATCTCGATTTCAGCCTCGGGCGAATTTTCAACGGAGAAGTCGGACGTGGAACTGGAGGATCAGGGTGAAGATCTCTCCCAGACCCCGGTACCTGTGCTCCCAGAAACTGACTTTTCCATCCCTGCTCTGTTCGACTTGTGCCACAGAGCAACGGACGCGTTGCACATCCCATGGCCTGAACCTCCGCCTCGCCAACAGGTCACGAGGCTGGCAGGAAACTACTTTTACTCGAAGCAGTAGGCCGCCACGAGGCAAAGGATGCCCGTGTTCCCGGACTTCCTCACAGAACTAACTCGCACCTGGACTCAACCAAGAGCCCCTATGCTTCTCCCCCTCTCACAGTTCCTCGACGTGGATGGGATGGATGAAGTGGGAATAGCTAACGTGCCTCAGATTGAGGACACACTAGCGTCTCACCTGGCTCCTAAATCATCAGGAACAAAACCAACTCTTCCCAGCAAGGCTTGTCAAGCCTCAGCGTCTCTACTCGAGAAATGCTACAGGGCTCAGGGACTCACGGCACGTGCCATGAATGCGTCCGCGTTAATCTAAGCTTACCTGGCCGAAAAACTGCAACAGCTCCAAACAACAACGGACAAGCAGGCGGCTGCCGAATTGCTGGATGAAGCCCGCAGAGCAACAGACTTTGTGCTCCGTATGATGGGGACAGCTGCTGTTGCACAGGGCAGGGGAATGGAGGAAGTGGTCATCGCGATCCGCCACCTCTGGATGACTTTAACGGATCTCCCGGAGGGACAAAAGGTGCCTTTTCTCCACCACTCGATAGAGCCGGCGGGATTGTTTGGTAAAGCTTTGGAGCGAATTCAGACCAAGCTGGACCAAAGACGCAGACAGGCGGAAGCTCT
This sequence comes from Garcialebias charrua, assembly GCA_038048925.1. Taxonomy (NCBI): domain Eukaryota; kingdom Metazoa; phylum Chordata; class Actinopteri; order Cyprinodontiformes; family Rivulidae; genus Garcialebias; species Garcialebias charrua. Next base: position 16,290 of record JBBPBX010028695.1, on the reverse strand, counting down.
CCGGGTGGGCATCCCCCGAAGAAGCTCCCCCCACCTCCCCCCAAGGGAGTCTGCTGGAAGCAGACCTGCGCAGTCTCGGCAACTCGGCAACGCATGCTCCATCGCAGAAGCGGCCAGCATACGAGGAGGAGCCAAGGCAGAGACCCCCGCAGGGCCAGCCTCGCACTGAGCACGCATGGAGCAAAAACAGGTTTGTCCCCCGCCAGGCGACCAAACACAGGGCCTCCTCGGCAAATCGGGACAACAGACAAAAACGTGCCTGATGAACCAGGTCCATGTTTCCACGTTACACGATCACCCGCCCACGTGGTAACGGGAATGATCCCTTCATGTCCAGACTTTGCATGTAACATAGTACAAACAGCTGGTTTATTTACAGTATGCACAAATCATGTTTTCTCTGCTGTGAGTGACATAAAATCATGTACGTCATTGCACATAAGCACAAATAAAGTTCATGAAACAGCTCCTCTCTGTTTTATTGACACTAAAAAAACAAAAAAAACAACAACAACACATAAATATCTCAGCGAAACAGGTCCCTCTGGCCTGCAAGCCATCATAAAGGGAGGGGGCCTTTTCCCCCCCCTCCCTCACGGCCCACAGGGTATTAGCCTAATTAATAAATCCCAGCAGGGTGCCTCTGATTCATCTGCAGTGAACAGACACAGAGGCATCTACAAACACCCTCCACGCCTCTCATGGAGACAGGTGAGGAGGGTCACGTGCTCAAGCCCTCGCTCCATTGTGAACGATGGGACAGCCAATACACTAACCAGACGAACACGTGACATGTCCGCACCTCAGGGAGGCAAGCTGACAGAGTCTGACGACGGGGGGCTACATCAGACGCCCTCAGGCAGCCACAAACTTCACACCTTCACAGCGGTGACTGTGTTCAGCCTGCTGTGGATGAAAACAAGTCAGAGTTTAATCAGATCTCTCTTCCTGTTTTTCGAGGGGGACTGAGCTCTTTATCACCAAATAATCTGAAGTCTGCCAAACCAAAAGGAACGCCCCCATGTTCTCACGTTGCAGCCGCTCCTTTGTTATTAACGAGGGACACGCAATGCCCAAGCAGTAGTCAGATAGCACGTGACCTCCAGCTCTGTGCTGATCCAAATCTGCTTTCAAAAATAATTCTCCCAACGGGTGAAACACAGACCTCGGTCGGTTTACCTGGTACCAACGCTCTATTAAAGCCAAGGACCAGTAGACTGGACCATCCTAGAAAACGGATTGGAGTTAGGAGGTCTGCTCGTTTACATAACTCGCAACCTCACAACCCCAGGACTCCAAACTTGGAGGAGGAAAATAGACTTTCTGCTCCAAACCTGTCTAATAAGGATGACAGGTTACATCTGCCCTCAATTACCCCTGAGCAGGGTAACTTGGGGGCACGTCGGCAAGGAGGCCTTCTTCCCAACCTGGTTGACCCCCAGGGGTTAATGCTGCACTATGTAACTTTGTAATGCAGTCTGTAACTTTTCTAACAATATATTTTTAACATATTTCTTCACTCTGTCACTATCTACTGACAGACTGGTGTTAGACAAAGTAATCTCTGAAAAAAACTATAGTCCCCTTGCTTCTCTATCAGCATTTATAAAAACACTAAAAACACAGAGTGACCCGCCGTTAACCAGCCAATAAAAACAGAGTTTGTAACCAGCCAATAAAAACAGAGCTTGAATTTGAATCAGCCAATAAAAACAGAGCTTGAATTTGAATTTCAGCAGAGCAAGGGGGGACAGAGCCATATATGGCTCTGAGGGGGATGGATCAGAATGCTTTGCCTGTTGAAAATATTTCTAAGTTCTGTACTCTACAGAAAGTTACACATAGCACCTTTAACAACCTCTGTGTCACCAGAAGGGGCAGTACAGCCACTTAGGCCAGGAACTACCAAGAGTCTTAGCCTGTTGGCTGAAAAGAACAGGTTGATGGCGCCAGAAAATGTGGTATTAACCATACAAAATGCCAGTGCTGGATCAACACAACCTTTATACGAACAAAAGTGGCGTATTTTTGAAGCCTGGTGCTCAGAAAGAAATATTATTTCTTATGCATGTGACTTGGCTCAGCTCTTGACTTTCCTTCAGGATTTACTGGAAAAAGGTAGTTCTTATTCAACCATTAAAGTTTTCCTATCAGCTATTGAAACATGTCCTCATTCCCTACTCGTCATATATTGACGCTTGGGCTCAGGTCCCTCCGCGTCACATACTTGATGCGTCGGGTCGGCTCTTCTCGTCACTATTTGGTGTGCAGGGCGCTCTCATTTGCTTGTTTGAGGTTCAAGGCTTAAATAAAAGGGGAATTGTTAAGTTTAGGGTTAGGTTAGGCTTAGTGTTTAATTTTTGCCAGTAAAATCATTCCTCTTCATAACAGCAAAAAAGACGAAAGTGCTTCACTAAAACATGATCACAACTTACCATTTCCCTGCACACCAAATAATGATGAAACGGGTGACCCTTCCGCATCAACTGTACGACGCGGAAGGGAACTCTGTGCCCAAGCATCACACGTATGACGAGTAGGGAATGAGGATGGGTTGGCTATTTCAGCCTGTCACAAAGGCTGGGGACATAGGACACCCGGAGCACATCCAATCATAATAAGTTTTATGAAGGGTGTCCTTCGGACTAATCCACCCAGTAGGACCCTGATCCCTGGTTGGGATCTTGGCCTGGTCCTAGGGGCTCTCTGTGACCCTCCATTCGAGCCACTGAGCGAGGTTAAGATAGATTTACTATCTTACAAAACTGCTCTACTCCTGGCACTTTGCTCAGCGAAACACGTGGGTGACCTCCATGCATTGTCTGTACATCCAATGTGTACCAGATTCACCCCTGACGGGTCGAAGGTTACACTAAGGCCTAATCTCGCATACACTCCCAAGGTCTTGACTTTGAACCATAGGAGTCTAGACTTTGATCTCTCCTCCTTCCCACATGCTCCTGTCCTGACTCAGGAACAGGAAAGGCTACAGGCTCTATGCCCAGTGAGGGCTTTACGTACCTACATGCAGAGAACAGCCGAATGGAGGAAAACAAACCAACTGTTCGTCTGCTTTGCAACACCTGCTACTGGGAGGGCCCTATCAAAAGAACGCCTCTCAGATTAGGTGACAGAGGCCATTAAAAGGGCGTACAGTAGCAAAGGTCAACAGGTACCCTCTGGAGTGCATGCTCACTCCACTAGGGGCTTGGCCACTTCCTGGTCATTATTCAAGGGTGTACCAGTCATCGACATCTGCGCTGCTGCGAATTGGAGCTCATTAAACACTTTTGCAAAGCATTACAGTTTGGATGTTACTGCGGGTGACGTCACTCAGGCTGTCCTTTCTAACACACAGTAGAAAGTAGCTTTGAGATGCCTGCTGGTCAAGGGCAGACGTTCACTCTAGCATGCATTTTACTGAGCATTTCAAGGGCGTGAATGGATTACGTTCCCATAGCAAGTATGTTGCACCGAGAGACCAGACTGAAAGGGAACTGAAAGTTATGCACCATAACTCATGTTCCCTGAAGGAAGGGAACGAGGTGCAACATATCTGGCCCTTTTCAATGCTGAAAGCTCGGTGAAGTGCAACTTTGGAGAAAGATGGAGGGGCGCAAGCCGCTTAAGTACCCAGAGGGCGGGGCCTCTGGCGCGGCGGTGACGCCCCTAGCCGTAAAGGCGTGAGTATATTCCTTCAGGTAATCGCGCGGGGGCACAATTCCCATAGCAAGTATGTTGCACCTCGTTCCCTTCCTTCAGGGAACATGAGTTATGGTGCATAACTTTCAGATTTCCTTCAATTCCACACATTTAAAGCATGTTCAGCTGTGGGTTTTCAACACAGTTTAACTTTAATGCACTTTAATACAGAGCAACAGGTCGGCACTATTTGTGTTTATAGAGAAATAAAAAACTTCACCACTAGACTTTTTTACTTGTGTTCAACACTACACATCTAAAGGATGTTTCTCATGAAGCTTGAGGACAATAAGGTGTGGGGTTTTAAAGACATTTCAACTTTAATGGACCTAAACGCACAGCGTCTCTTACACCTGCAGCGTCTTACAGCGTCACAGTTACTACTAAGCTAAGATGCTACAGACATAGCAGCATCCTCCTAATCATATATATGCTTATGATCAACCCCCCGGTCAACAACTGCCCCCACTAAGCTCGCTAAACTGGCGAGTGAACAACGCAGGTGTCTCTACCTCCTCCACCTGTGCGCGTTTTCTGCCTAGGCAAGAGACGCAGAGGAGAAACACTGCATGTAACCGCAGGGGTCGACTTGGGTTGGTGTCTAGAGTTGGAGGTAACCAGGAAAACCTGGAGTTTTAGTGGCTTGAGTATTCTCCTACTCTTAGCATTCGCCTCAAATATCCGAAAAACGCCTAAAAAAGACATACCCAAATTAAATTAGAAGCTGTTCTTGAACCGTATGGAGTACAAGAAAATGGTTGGTGTCTTTGTAAAGATAACACTTTGAATTTTTTGTTTCAGCAGTCAAATTTGTTGTATCTGTTATTATTTTGTATTTATTGAAGTGAGAGCACACAGAAATAAAGCGTTTTTCTTGCCTCGCCTGAAAATGTTTATATTTGTCAAGCACCTGCACACTGATACAATAACATGTTGATTTGAATTTCATATGAGCCTAAAGAGTGAAGTATTTACTAATACAGTTTCAAATTTGAAGTCAATAGCATAAAAAATGAGGATTTTGTGCCTGTTTTTGTATGTGCATGTTCAAGCGGACATCAATAAATCCAAACATACCCAAACTGTACCATCATGGGTAACACCTGTATTATGCCAACTTCAAATGTCTGTAAACTGCTGAATACTTCAACATACTTCAGAATGACTGTCTATTGAAAGCTTACATCTGTTCCATTCATATATTTACTCTCAAGCTGATAGAAATACAGTAACATGTCAGCAGGCCGCTCGTAGGTCGGGGACCACCTGTATACTGTAAATCACAAGAGAACATTTCCCCCACAGGTTCAGCTGCCTGCAGTTGCTGCCTGCAGTCCCAACACCCCAGATACACTCAGATAACACACAATGTTTCACAATGGCTCAACAATGGGACCACAGGGGCTCTGTGCTTCAAAGTCTCCACACCCTCCCACACCTACACGCACGCACACACACACA